>JAADWP010000001.1:0-123657 GCA_023336215.1 Globisporangium iwayamae | reverse complement strand
AAATGGGGTTGTTAGCACGGCAGAGGGATATAGTATAGTCAGTCACATAACATACTCAAACAGCATCGCTAAACTCCTAGTGGTCGCAAAGTTATGAGGAAAAAGGTGGGTGGCCGTATATTTTTGGCCTGGAGTGTACACCCACGCAACCATTGTGGATGTCTGAACACTGTCGTTCACTTTCCTATAGAAAAGCAGAGTCGCAGATGAAAATGATGCGCGCGCTGTCGGTGGCTCTCGTTGCGCTGCTGGTGCTCGCGGCAGGCGTCCAAGCAGGTATGATGTGACTGAGGCGCATGTGTGTCGGTGTGTGGAAGAAAGTGAACGTACTTGTAACCGCTCTCTGCGTCACTCTCTTGTGTATGTGCAGATGATGCGAATGAAGCGAGCGGCTCCAGCAAGATCACGCCGTCGCCTGCATTAGCGGAAGCCATCGCGAACGGGGAGGTGTCCGGCGGGACGGACTTCACTGCGAAGCCCGTGGAGGTCAGCGCGGTGGTCTTTGACTCGGGCAGCAACGAATCGGCGGCGTCGTCGGCATCTACATCAGTGTCAACATCGGCGCCAGCATCCACGTCGGCGGCACCAGCCGCCTCTTTGACACCGCCCAGCAGCGGAGGAGAGACAGCCGTGGACACATTCCAGAGCACCAAGGGTATCTCGAACAGCAGCAGCAAGATGGGCACCGGGAGCATGATCTTGATCGCGTGCGCAGCGGTCGGAAGTGTTGGCGCGATCATGGTGGCCGTGATGTTCAAGCGTCAGGTGAAAAATACGCAGGATGACGACGACGATCACCAGCATCAGCAGGAGCAGGAGCGAGAACAGCAGCGACGGACGACCACGTGCATGTTCGAGACCGCTGACTTCACGCCCGGCAAGCCTTCGATGGACGGCATGCTGCAAGACGACCGTATGTCCACTGGTAGCTCCACCACGATGATGCCAGTGTTTTCGGTAGAGGACCGCATGGATATGCATTCGGGCATCGTGCGTCTCTCGTCGCCATTCGGAGCCAAGGGCGTGCGCATCAGCTCCCCCGGTGGAGGTGGCCCCGTGAATACGACCGTCAACATGGAGTTCAGCGTCGACCCGAATTCGCAGCGAGGGGGATCGGGACTGTCGTTCAGCGCGCGCAGCACCGATGCTTCCACCACCTCCTCTGCGCCCACAGACACAGTCGTCCACATCAAATCAGCGACGACAAGTGCGGAGCTCTGAGACCCGACAGCACAGCACAGCGAGCAAGCGGAAGCATGCATGTCAAGAAGTGTTATGGATCGTACAAGAAAAGAGAGTGTGGTGAGTGAACCTTTGATTTATATGAAATGAAAGATATTTTCAGGTCTGAAGGGTTACTTTCATATATATTTTTTCATGTTTGCAAATTGATACCATTATAATAGACATTCTATCCGTTTTGAAGCAACTGTGTGTCGCTCCATAAGCTGACACTCCACATGTTGGACCTCCTCAAGCTGTTTGTGGACGAAGCGCCGCGAATGCGACGGATCGCGAGTGGGTCTGGTCTGTCTGCGGAACGCATCTTGTGCTCCTTCATTCTCAAGACAAGCCTCTCAGCAGCAGCACTGCACTTTCTTAACGCACCATGGACACAACGGACGCGCCGCAGATCATCGAGCACGTGAACCGGTCGCTGGTGTTCACACCGAACGACACCAAGTGGATCCCGTGCTCGGCGCGCTTCGTGGCCATGGGCATCTACCCCAAGGCCACGGGCGCGATCACGGTCTTCGGGTTGAACCAGGGCGAGCTCAAGACCCACGCGGAGCTGGAGAAGAAGGATGGTATCAAGTGTGGCACGTTCGGCGCCTCGGCGCTCGAGGACCGCCACTTGGCGACCGGCGACTACGGCGGTGTCATGAGCATCTGGTACTAACTACTGTGCGTGTGTATTCGCGTTAGTGATGATATCCCATGATAAGCTGTACTCACACTTACTAATGCGCGCGTGTGCATATAGGGATCTGGAGAAGCCGGACGTGCCCGTATACGCCGCGCAGGCGCACAAGTCGATCGTGAACGCGATCGACGGCTGCGGAGGGCAGAATGTCGGCCACGGCGCACCCGAGCTCGTCACGGGCGGTCGTGACGGGTTCATTCGCGTGTGGGACATCCGTGTGCCGGACCCCGTGGTGACGCTCGCGCCCAAGGATCAAGACGGCGCGCGCGACTGCTGGACCGTGTGCTTCGGCAACTCGTACAACGACGCCGAGCGCTGCGTCGTGGGCGGCTTCGACAACGGCGACGTCAAGATGTTCGACCTGCGGACGAACACGTTGCGGTGGGAGACCAATTGCCAGAACGGCGTCGTGAACGCGCAGTTTGACCGCAAGGACATCGAGATGAACAAACTGCTCGTGACGACGCTCGAGTCCAAGTTCCGCGTCTACGACCTGCGCACGTTCCACCCGGAGCAAGGATTTGCGTGCATGAGCGAAAAGGCGCACAAATCCACGATCTGGCAGGGTCGCTTCCTACCGCAGAATCGCGACCTGTTCATGACGGGCGGCGGCAACGGTGGCTTCAACTTCTACAAGTAGTACGTCATTGTGCTGTCTGTTTGTCTGTCACTGGCTATGGCTGGCCACGGGGATGGATAGCTAACTGACCTGTTGTTTGTCTTGTACATCCTTGTGTTTGCAAGCCACTACCCACTGTCGCGCACCACGACCGACGCCGACGGACGGCTGCTGGGTGTTTGCGGCTCCGTGGAGCTGCTCAACTCGCGCGTGCTCTCGACGCAGCCGATTGTGAGCATGGACTGGAGCGCTGACCGCGAGGGGCTTTGCGTGCTCGCGTCGCTCGACCAGACCGTGCGCGTGTACATCGTGTCCAAGACGCACAAGTACTGACCCAAAGCCAACCAAGCCCATTGTTAATATATATTCATTTGCTATCATACACGGTAGTGGTGTTCCTTACAGACTACTCGACCGCGACGAGCCCAGCGGGGTTCACGTTGGCGTTCGTGGTGAGCGCCTTGAAGCCCAGCGAGCGGATTTCTTCCTCCGGGATCCCGAAATGCGTGAGCTTCTCCGTGAACGTGCGCAGCGTGTCGTTGAATGCCTTGCTCGCCTTCGCCACGCTGTACTGGAGCTCCTGGATGCGCGCGTTCCTGTCGTGGAGCAGGGTGTCGAGCGTGTCAGTCACGCGGCGTGCCTGGCTCGGCTCCAAGTTCGCGGCTGCGAGAATCTCCTGCAGCTGCGACTCCTTGCGCGAGAACTGGTCGTCCATGGTCGCGAGGCGCTGCTCCAGGATGAGGTTCTTGCACTCACCTTTCTTGTGGAGCGTCTGCACGGTCTGCTCGAATGTGTCGTAGAGCACGTTGCGGTCGTTCTCGAGCGCCTTGTACTTCATTTTGAGCTCCACTTGCTTCTCCTTGAGCTCCTGCACCTGCTGAGCCAGGTACAGCAGGCGTGCCTTGGCGTTGCGCAGCGACAGCTTGTCCTTCTGTTCGTCCTTGAGCTCGTGGCGCAGGTGCTCGACTTCCTGGATCGCGGCGGCCAGTGGCTCCGAGAGTCGCTTGTTCTCCTGGGAGACGTCGTGCATGAGCTTGGCGTTTGCCGCGGCCTTCTTCTTCATGGCCGCGATCTCGTTCTTGAGCGAGTCGATGAGCCGCAGGTTGTCCTTGGTGATGTCGTTGTAGTAGTTCTTGATCTGCGTGAACGCCTTCTCGTGGTTCTTCATCAAGTCGTTGATGTGCAGATTCTTGCGCTCCTCGATCTCGTGCATGTCCACCTTGCGCCGCAGCTCGAGGCTCTCCTGGAGCTCCCTCAGACGCTGCTGGCACCGCTCCTCCAGAGCCGCGTTATTCTTCTCAAACTGCTCGCGGAGCTTCGTCAGGTTCTTCTCGTGCGCTTGCTTCATTTGGTCGATTTCATCCTCGTTTGAGAGTTCGCGCTCCTTGAGCTCGAGCCGCAGCGACTGCTTCGTGCTGCGCAACACGGTCTCACGGTGCTGGTGGATGTCCTTCTCTTCGTCCAGGTGGCCCGTCGAATCCGCCTGCACGCGCTTGAGGTTGTTCTTGTGCTCGTAGTCCAGGTGCTTGACCTTCTGCACGTACACGCGTACCTCCACGCGGTGGTTGTCTTCCATGATCTCCATCTCGCGGTCCTTGGACATAATCTGGTTCTCGTGGTCCTGGATCTCCGTCTTTGTGATCTCATAGAACGACTCGATCATGTCCTGCACAGCCAAAGACAGCCAGCTTATGCACATTAGTATGCCAGCGTTGTGAGCAAGCCATACTAAGAAGAACACGCACCCGTTCGTGCTGGACGTAGTTGCGGTCAACCTGCGCCTTCTCAAGCTGCTGCCGCAGCATCTGGATCACCTCGTTCAGCATTGGAATGTCCATCGTGTCGTACTCTGATATACAGCCATCCATACACACCACACATGCGCACACAAGAGAGTTGGTGGCCCATCCAGACGTGAGTAAAGCCTCTTGAGTTGGGATCAACAGCACAGTGATGAAAACGCACCTGAGGGTTCTTCGGGCGGCGGCTCCTCCTCCTTAGACTTCTTCTTGCCCTTCTTGCCGCCTTTCTTCTTCGGCCCCATGCTTGTGGCTGCTGCTATTTATCTACGCAGAGATGCTATGCAATGCCCTTTGTGGGTAGTGTTGGGCTTCGTCTTGTCCGCGCTCGTGATGCCCGTGTCTTTCTTCACATGCGAGGACGACGCTCCATCAATGCTGTGCTGCTTCGTTTCCTGACCGCGTCGCTTCAAGATCGATGCGTTCGTACTTTATCCGACAGAAAGTGTACACATCTACCCTTTACAATATGATAGAAACCCAGGTCAGGTTTGAAAGGGTCTCGTGTGCCCTTTCAGCGTTTGGATCTGGGAATGAAGAGCTCCACCATTCTTGCGCATGTGGTGACAACAACGAGCAGCACAAGGTGACACTCAGGCACGAACGCACCACAACAGCAGCAGGCAGAGCGAATGGGGAATGGCAGATCCAGCGCGCGCAACACGAGCTCCGTACACTCGCTCTGTCCGCTTCAGAGTGACGACGGCAGGTGCACACCCGCAACATGCGCAACACTCTATTCGACATTGCTCACTCCATATGCGATTAACGTGACGGCATGCATGCAATCACAGCAACTCATGGATGTTTGAGGAGCCGTTACTGGGTGGCAAGAGCAACAAATCCGCTGGTCATGAGCAGCACTTGCAGCAGTATCTGTACCCGAGTGACTGTGCCAGCAAGGACGACGCTCCAGTGGACGAGCAGCTGATGGATCTGCACGTCGTGATTCACCAACTCAACAGCTTCTTTGCAGTGCTCTGGCCGGTGTGCATCACGATGTTGTGTGCAAGGTGATACCATTTACTCGCTGCTGTTGACGCGTGCAGGTATCATATCGACTCGCTAACATGGCTATTGTGGTTGCGCTTGGTTCATATTGACAGTCTCGTCGCGTGCCATGTCCATGACGACGGCATGAAGCAAGCAATGACGTACGAGTTCTTCACCGTACTGTCCGCATTCCAATATGCAGACAAACAAAAAGCATACTAACTGTTTTGTCTTCTTAAACTTTAATGCAGGACGTACATGTACTACCAGGACATCGACGCGTCCAGCGACTCGATCGGACAGAAGTCCGTACTCGCGTTCTGCAACGCGCTGATCGTAATTGGCCTCATCGCGTGCCTCACCATGGGTGTTGTGCTGCTCTACAAGTTCAACTGCATGCGGTTCTTCCTGGGCTACTGTGTCTTCTACTCGGCGACGCTGCTCGGGCTCGCAGGTGCCAAGATCGCGATCATCGTGCTCTGCAACCAGTGGCACTGGGTCATCGACGCCTGGTCGCTCGGTTTTGTCATGTACAATTTTGCAATTGTTGGCGTGCTCAGCATATTCTACCAGCGAGGCATCCCCATCGTGCTAGAGCAGAGCTACCTGGTCGCCACGAGCGTGATTGTCGCGTGGCAGCTCTCTCAGTTACCAGAGGTACGAGTGGGCATGCCACACTGACCATTTCGTTGTGTTGTTAGCTCACCGCGTGTGTGCTTGCTGGCTATGTGTAGTGGAGCATTTGGATGATTCTGCTGCTGCTTGGGTTCTGGGACATCTTCGCGGTCATGACCCCGATTGGACCGCTTCGATGGCTCGTCGACCTCGTCCACGAAAAGGGGACGCCACTGCCGGGGCTGCTCTTCCAGGCCGACATCGTCGATGCGCACATTAATAGCAGCGCTAAGGCTCGACCATCAGGCTCCAGCGACATTGCGCCAGTCAAGGCAGCGCAAGGCAACGCTGGGTCGAAGGATTCGCAAACGCAAGGCGTCACTCTGTCAGAAAGCACAACTGAAGCCCACACTGTGCAAAGGTGCAAGCACATGGATGACCAGGACGACGACGACGACGACGACGAAGAGTTCAGTGACAAGACGATCAAGCTCGGACTGGGCGACTTCATCTTCTACAGCGTGCTGGTCGCTCGCGCAGCGATGCATGGCATGGCGGTCTTCGCCGCCTGCTTCCTCTGCATCCTCGTCGTGCGTTCGTTTGCCAACTTGAGCGTTTGACGCTTGTACACTACTTATTCACTGTGTCTGTGCTCATGTGCGTAGGGCCTGGCGATCACGATGTACCTCTTGGGTAAGTTTGACGCGCTGCCGGCGCTCCCGATCTCCATCTTCCTCAGCATCCTCGCATACCTGCTCACGACGGCGCTCGTGGAGCCATTTCTCGCCCATCTCGCTTTGAATCGCATTGTGATCTTCTGATCCTGATGTAAAGTAGCGCTCCAATATTTTTGGCGAATCCAAATTGGAAAAATGAGCCAAAGTGGCGAATCTGCTTCAATTCCCCAATTTAATAGCATCTTTCTATTTGAAAGATCCATACAAATTTCAGTAGAAAAAGTGTGGGGAGGGGGCGATTCGTACTTAGACTTTCGGACACAGTGCGCCCCGCTCGCTCGCGTTTTATGCCCGTCATTTTGCATTGGAAAGCAGCAAAGCAAAACGGAACGCTCGAAGAGCTCCGCCCCCTTCGATCCTCCCTCCCCCCGCCCGTTTGAACGCTTCAGCAGCTCAGCGACGCACGCACACAGCCGTTCGCGCTCTCTCTCGTTCTTTCCTGTCTCGTGCACGTGGGGACTTTGAGACGCGCGCGCTTATAGCAGTTGGAGTCGGCGTTGAGAAGAAACAACAACAGGGAGAAAGGGTCTTTTGAGGAAGTGAAGAAGCAAAGGCAAGCGAGAACGAGATGATCGACCCGTCCAAGGACAAGTTCGCCTACTTCAAGGACAACATCCAGACGGCCGAGGACAAGGTGCGTGTGTGTGTGTACGCCATGCTCACAGGTGCTTCTGTGTGTATTTGTACTGTGGTTCATGATCGCAAAAGGTATCTAAACGGACTGTTGTGTGTGCGCTTGGCAGGATTTCGATGCAAGCCAGTACTACTATCACCGCGACGAGTTCTCTGGCAAGGGGCTTGGCGCGAGCGGGAACGGGGGTGTCGCTGGCACGGGCCACATGAGCCTCTCGGCGTTCCACGCCATGGGCAGTGGTCTCGCCAGCGCGCTCGATGGCGACGGCTCAGGTACTTGCTTTTTGTTGTTGTTGGTTGCTTTTTCCTGTATCATTAATGACTGATCATCGTACTCTGGTCTCGGTGTGTGTGTTATTGTTGTGACCATTTGTCTGTATCAAGAAGGAATGCCAGGCCAGCATGGCGTCTTCGGCGGCTTCAACAGCTCCGGCATGATGTCGTCGGGGGGATCCAACTCGGTACGTGCTTACGTGGCATAAATGTGTTGCATATTTGAAGGACCATGGAGTGTATGTGTCTGTGTGGCTCTTGCTGATTTCTGTGCTGATTCTCTGTGGCTGCTGTTGCAGTTTTTGAACGCGTCGGTGGGCCGTGGGTCGCTTACAGCGCCAATGCCACCGCCGCCGCACGAGCTCCACCGCATGAACTCGTCGGACCACCTGGCTGCCGTTGTGAAAGGTTGGCTCTGAATTGCCTGTACTCTATTCATTATCTGTTCATGAGCTAACATTGCGTGTTGTTGCATTTTGAATTGACTGCATTATACATTTGCAGGTCGTACTCTTCAATCCCAACTTGAGAACAAGGCGCCGGACATGTCGGAGTTCCCGGCACTCGGTGCAAGGTACAACCAATTTCGAATAACTGAATAATGATGCTGTTGGACTAATTCAGTATTGCTGCCTGCCTGAACGCAGAATGAATTCGCTGACGTTCGACTCGAGCTCCGATGGCGGCTCGCGCAGCGGCCAGCCGTCGGAGTTTGTAATCCAGAAGGAGGACTTCCCGGCGCTCTCGACCTTCGGCCCCAACTCAAACGACAAGAGCTCGATGCAGGAAAACGAGCTGAAACGGCACTCGAGCTTCACGTCGTCGGCTTCGGACGGCATGGCGCCACAGCGGTCAGGACCGCAGGCAGTGGGCAGCAACACGTCGATTGGGAGTCGCGCCGGTGGCGGTATCGTTGGTTTTGCGGCTTCGACTGGTGGGAACAGCAGTGTGGCTGCTGTTGGTGGTGCTACTGGTGGTGGCGCGGTTGGCTCGACTGGCTCCGGTGCTAGTGCGGGCGGTGCGGGAAGTAGTGTGAGTCTGTCTGGCGGCGCATTTGGGCAGTTCCACTCGGCCCGCCCGCCACCGCCGCCGGCCGTCGTGGCTAGCAACGGGCAACTGGATCCGAGCAACAAGTACGGGCTGCTGGGCATGTTGCACACGGTGATTCGTCCGAGCAATGACTCGAAGAAGAGCCTCGCAATGGGTTGCGATCTGACGTCGTTGGGGCTGAATCTGAACTCTGCAGAGTACGTACTCCGTTGGTGATGCTGCTGGTATTAGGATTGGTGGGCTAACAGACCGTGTACTCTCTTGTTGTGTGATCACAGACCTCTGCATCCGACGTTCGCTTCGCCCTGGTCTGAAGGCTCACTGACAAAAGAGCCTCAGTTTACGTTACCCATGTGCTATTATAATCAACCGCCGGTACTCAAGACGACGCATTTATCGAAATTCCATCTAGAGACGCTCTTTTACATATTCTACTCGATGCCGAAGGACGTGTTACAAGCCTACGCCGCGCAAGAGCTCTACAGCCGTGACTGGCGGTACCACGTGGAGTTGAAGATCTGGCTCAAGCGCGCCACGGCGGCCGATACGGCGCTGTTAGCAGCTACAAGCGCGAACCTGTCGTCGTCGTCCGGGGGAGTCTCAAGCAGCATCGGCGCTAGTGTAGGATCGATCGGCAGCGCCCCAGCGTCCGGTGCGACCTCGGCAACTGGCAGCCTCGGCGGCGCCCTCGGCCCGCAGTTCCTCTTCTTCGACACGGCGACGTGGGAGCGCCGCGTGTTCTCGGGCAACATTCACTCAGTGAGCACGGGCCTCATGAGCGAAGAGGAAATCCGAGTCAAGTATAACGCCGCCTCGTAAAATACCAAGTCAGCCACGTCTTTGAGCACTCGCGAGTCTTTGTTGTTGTGTGTTGAATTTGCTGCTTGTTCATATGTTTGCATGTTCTTCAAATCGGCTTCTATCGCTCGATTGACACCATGTGAAATTGTGGAGGGCGTCTAAATGATGAGATCATACTGATGGCGCGTGACTTCTTCGTCTAACGCTATTGTTGTCGCTGCTGGTGGGTCGGAAATGCGCTCTCCGTGATCAGTCTCCCACCGACTGCGAGCTCCAAGCGGCTGATGCGCGCATCCTTCTCCTTCACTTGCTCTGCGAGCATTTCGTTTTCCGTCTGTGTTGGTCCAACAATGTTGACGAAAAGCTGAATTTGGTCAGACAACCAATTTCCACAAAATGTCGAAACCCAATTTCAACAATGTTGCTACGCACCAGCAACTGCTTCACGTGCAGGGACAAGAGCGCCACTTTCTCACTCAACCGCTTCTTCGCGGTCGAGTGGCGTTCCTGTGATCATTCCCACAGCAGGCATTCAAAGCGTCAGCTCCGCTCCATTTCTCCAACTGGGTACTCTCAAAACCAGCTTCATACCCAAACGTCAGAAAATTGACCAAGTCCTGGCGATCCATCCAGTCGTACCTCTAGAGCGATCATCCTCACGTTCGTCTCCACGCGCAGCTGCCGCTCCTTCCGGTCGGCTATCTGCTTCTCACTTTGAAGCTGCGACCGCAGATTCCTATTTGATCAGGTTACGGATAGCATGCAGCAATTTAGGTCAGTCCCGAGCAAACTGAATGAAGACCCAGCCAGGAAACTATGACTCGAGGGACATACTGGGCCTCCAGTTGCGCGTCCGTGACAATCGCCTGCATCCGCGCTCGTAGCTTCGTCAACTGCTTCTTCATGCGCGCCTCAACAGCCTTCGCGTCCTCTTTCAGTGCCTTCCCACCAGGTGAGCTCGCTGCTTTCAAGTCACCATTGCTGTTGATGTTGTCTCGCTGTAGGTGATCCTGGTGAAGATCGAGTTGGTTGTTCTCATCGCCCTCTTCCGACGCGGCGCTCACGTCGCTGGACTTGGACGACTTGCGCGAGAGCGACAGCTGCGCCTTGGCACTGTGTTTGGACGTAGAGCGTAGCAGCTTGGAACGCGCGGCGTTCGGAGAGCGCATCTGCACGAGCCGGCGCTCCTGGGCTCTTTGCTGCTCAGGAAAGTCGCGGCGGATGAGTCCCTGCAGCTCAATGATTTTCTACAGGGCAACAAAAACAGTGGAGTGAAGTTAGCAAGATCCCATTGTGGACCCGGCAAGAGCAGCTGTCTTCACATTACCTCTTGCATGAGCTTCTGCTCGACCATGCGCCGCTTCTTCTCGTCGTCGAGGTTCTTGAGCAGCAGCGCCACCTGCTCACGTAGCATTGAGACTTCGTCCTGAGGCTCAGCTTCCGCCTCTGGAACCTGCTGCTGTCGCTGTTTGTAGGGAAATCCGGTGGTAGTATGTTTCAACAGGAAGCGCTGCTGCTGGTGCTCCTGGAGCTGCTGGCGGAAGTCACCAGAGGCTGAGCGTGGAGCTCCTGTTGACGAAGTCTCAAAGGTGTTCTGGTGGGTGTGAAGGCGCAAGGGCGGTGGTGTCTGGTTGCTGCTGTAGCGCGAGTTTGCTCGTGGCCACGACATGGGCGCTCCGCTGTTGTTGTTATCAGATAAAGAGAGCAGATCCTTGCGAGGCGACTCGAGGGCGTCGACGGTGAGCCGCGACAGTGGCGACGACGGCGGTGGGGCGTCGATGAAGAGCCGCGCGAATACAGAGCGACTGGCTTCGTGGGCGGATCGGCTTTGGTCGTACGTCTCACGTCTGGCGGTGGCGATGTCGCTCGTGGTGTTGGACGCCGCCACATGCAGATCGTGTGTGCTGAAATTGTCGCTGGTTTTCGTCGCGCAGACCTCGTGCTGGTCTCGCTTGAGGCTCATGCGCGCAGCCACTGCCGCTGGAGAATCCATTGTATCGTAAGATGGTGGTAGTGCTCTTGCGAAATACACTGGTCGCGATCTTCTTCTTCTTCCGTCCTCAGCCGGTCTCTCACTCACTCGCTCGCTAAGCTTCCGCGCAGCTTCCTGCTCTTCTTCTTCTGTTCCTGCAGGCAGATCGCTCAAGCGCCGGTGCCACTGACTATGGACTGTGGTTCGCCACCCAGCAGAGATGATGATGATGATGGGGGTAATGGCAAAAGAAATGGAAAAGAACCAGCAGAGTGGAGAAGAACGGACCTTTTCCTTTGAGTCAGTAGGTCGGTAGGCTGGCGATGGATCTGCTGCGTCGCTTGATCATGAGAGCAGCTCGTGATCCAAAGTCATGCGCAGACAGACAGACGTCTTCGTCGCCTGCCTCTTCTGAAGCGCTGACTGACTACCTCGTCCGTTTCGCGCTTGAATCGGCAGCAGCAGTCGTCATGATAAGGAAAGGTGCAGGCAGGCAGGCAGACCTGGGCGAATAAGACCGACTCCGACGCAGTCGCGCTCTCTATGAACCGAAATGCTGCTCACATCCACCACATGACGTCCCACCCTCATCACCAACACCAGCAAACAGATCCACTTGACTCACACGAGGGGGAGAAGGAGGGGCTCGTTTTCAAAGGAGCCGCGCCAAAGGTCGCGAAGAACGAGGAGGAGGAGGGGGAGGAGGAGCTCTTCTCATTCCACCCACACAACCACACGCAAGCGCATCTTTTCCACAAGAGTCAGCAAAAGCCAGCCCCCAGCCCACAACGGGCTTCTTCGCCGGCTGCTGACTGCTGACCGCCGGATCCTACTGTGTGCGCTGAGCTGAGCTGCTGGTGTGCCGTCAGTCACTCGACCAGCCGCCCATGGGAGCACAGGAGCGAGCGGCGTAGGCGTTTCAGATCGAGTCAGTCCATCAGTCGCTTTCCTTCCACGGACTCGCTCACTCAAAACCGCCTTGTCTGCTTCAACTACGCTATCAATTTTCACAGGTTATTGAAGTGGGCTACAGTAGCACATTCTTTGAGAGGGGTATTTAATTTGGAAGGACCTGCTTAAACTAGAACAGGGCGAACGATCGCTTTGGACAGGGAAGCAACGCATGAAAAAGCCCGCCTCAATAAGAAACCCAAGCTGTCAACCATCACGCAGCAGTGAGAAGCCGACGGACGCGAACGGGATGTCGCTCGCGGCCACTTCGTCTCGGCGCATCAACAGCCCCAGCGACGACGGCAGCAGCTCCCCTGCCACCACCAGCCACCACCTGAAGAAGCGCAGCTCACTGGCCACGACGCCATCGTCAGCAGCGATCCGCAGGAAGAGCTCTGTCGATGAGTCCATTGACTTCAATCACCAGCAGCTCTATGGCGACGACACGAGCAGCACGCAGAGCAGCAACAACGGCAACGACGCGCTCTTCGTGGCCAACGGTAGCAACGTAGCTGGCGACCAGCTGCCGCGGCTCTTCCTACAGGATGATGATATCGCGTTCCATGACAGCGATGTGACGTGGATGAGCCGCGAGATTGAAAACGAGAACGCAGCAGCGAACGGCTACACGTCAATGTGGACGCATGTGTTCTCGTGCGTGCGACGCTGCGTGTCGGCGAGCTCGCAGCCCGGATTCTTTGACATGAACGACCCGGCGCGGCGTAAGCACTCAGGTGTGAACCATTTGCCCTACCGCTACCGGTCGCTGCTCCTGCTCGATGAGCAGGACGACGGCGACGGAGCTGCGTTTGCTGCTGTACTTGGTCTTGATGATACTGACGATGATAGTCGCCGCGTTGATAACGGCGCGGCGCGGGATCGTACTTTCCTAGACAAGGAGCACATGGCGCAGCTAACGGTCTCGTTCCTCGAGAGCACGTGGGTCTTCCTACTGCTGCTCGGCCTGCTGGCGTCACTCGTCGCCTGGAGCGTTGACGGCTGCGTGTTGCTCGTGCAGCGCCTGCGTACAGACTTTTCCGACCTCGGCGGCGCGTGGGTGCCCGACTACCTGCTCTACACTTCCTACCGCGTCTTCATCCTCGTGCTGGGCGTCGCGTGCACGTATTTCGTGTGTCCAAACGCCGCCGGATCGGGCATTCCCGAGATGCGCAGCATCCTGGGCGGCTTCCCGTTCCCAAACTATCTCTCGAAGCGCACGCTGATCGCCAAGTGCTTTGGACTCATTTTCGCGCTAGGTAGCGGGCTTTCGATTGGGAAAGAAGGTCCGTTCGTGCACCTGAGCTGCATCATCGCCCACCAGCTGCTCCGCGTGCCGCTTTTCCAGCAGATCCGAAGATCTCAGGACCTCACACATCACGTACTTGCAGCGGCCTGTGCTGTGGGCGTGACTGCGACATTCGGGACGCCTATCGGCGGCGTGCTGTTTAGTATTGAGGTCACGACAACATATTACGTCACGAGCAACTACTGGCGGGCGTTCTTCTCCTCGGTAAGCGACCATTGTCTGGTTAGTTGAAAATGGTGACCTACTGAGATAATTACATTGCATTGTGTATCTCTTAGGTGGTGGGCGTCGTGGTGTTCCGCATGCTCAACAGCCTGCTCACGGGCAACTCTATCTCGCTCTTCACAACGGACTTTGAGGTTTTGCCGTACAAATCGTATGAGATCACGCTCTTCCTCATCCTCGCGGCTATCTGCGGCGTCCTCGGCGCGCTGTTCGTGAAGCTCTACCGGACGATCGTGACCGTGAAGACATCGGTCATGGAGAAGCACCTGTTTTCGAAATGGCCGACCACGCGCAAGTTCGAGCCGTTCCTGTACGCGGCCTTCGTGGCGCTCGTATTCGCGCTCGTGGAGTTCCCCGTTGGCAGCTTCATGCAGCTCTCGCAGCGTCAGCTGATCGACGACATGTTCTCTACGGGCAACCTCACGAGCTCCGACCCGACCCACCTGTGTACGTGCTGCCATCAAAACTGGCTGGTTGGCTAGTTGGTTTAATTTTGTGAGAATGGATTTCTAACACTATTGCTATGCTATTTGAAATTGATGTATCGATTCTATCGAAACAGCGCAGGACTTTGGACAGCTCTGGACATCACCGTCACTGGCGCTCAACCTCTTCTCGTACATCTGCGTGCGCTTCTTCTCGACGGCCATGAGCGCGACGGTGATGGTACCCAGTGGCATCGTGACGCCCGTGTTTGCCGTGGGCGCGGCCATCGGGCGGCTCTTTGGTGAGATGATTGTGTTCTTCGGCGGCGGCAACGAGATCGCCGGAGGGTACGCCGTGGTCGGCGCAGCGTCGCTCACGGCCGGCGTCACGGGCACGATCAGCATCGCGGTCATCGTGTTTGAGCTCACGAGCCAGCTGAGCTATATGGTGCCCGTGCTGCTCTGCGTGCTCGTAGGCCGCTCGGTTGCTGCGTTCTTCTCACTTGACATGTACGACACGATCAGCCGCCAGAAGAACCTGCCGCAGTGGCCCGATCTGACCAAGCAGAAGTCTTACGGACTCATCGCGAGCGACCTCATGCGTGGAGTACCAGCCTACTGGGTGCTTCGCCATCAGACGCTCAAGTCTTTGAAACAGCTACTGCTGGAGACGCCGAAGGACGTCACGCTCTTCCCCATCGTCGACGACGAGCAGACGATGGTGTACCTCGGCGCAGCAGACCGCGAGGAGCTCGAGTCCATCGTAGAGATGTGGGAACGCTGCCTTGGCGGTCATAGTGGTGGCGGTAGTAGTTCGTCGACGGTTAATGAGAACAAGAAGAGTACAACCGCGTTTCGTGATGGCCTCGCCGCGTACGCTGAGAAGAACAACAGTGGGGACAATGGCGATGACACGATCACGCCGCGCTCGAGGCATATTGAGATGACCAACGAGCTCGCGCTCGCCGGGCTGTCCAAATCCCAGGCCGCAGCATTCTCTAACCCCGCGACGAACTCCACGCAGACCGTCGATCTCGTGAAGCACGAGCTCCTGAACCTGGACGCAGTGGGCAACTTCCATGTGCACCGCGACACGTTCGCGAGCCAAGTGATCCTGCTCATCTCGGTGCACAAGAGCCCCGAGCTGTTTGTGACGGCGCGCGGCAAGCTGCTGGGCGTGATCCATGCGTCGGACCTGCTGGCGCGCTCGCGGAGGTTCATGCTGTAGATAGTGAGGTTTAGTAATAATGCTCAAGGATAGGTGAATTTTATTTGCTATGTGTGATGGTCGAATGGCTGACTGGCTCACTTGACGCGCCAAGACAGTGGTACTGCATCTCCAGGTCGCACCGAAGAGTACGCCGCTGCCGCCTGCTTGGCCCGCCGCGTTGAAGTCGCAGCACTAGCACCAGCAGCTTTTACAGCAGTCGCGTTGTGTTGACGTGCCTTCATGGCAGCCGTGTAAAACGCGTCGACGCGCGTATGTGAGGTCCGCGCGCTTGCGTCGTTTTCCTTTCGGAGTGCGCTCGAGAGCTTCGTGGTCGAGCGGAAGCGCCGCGCCGCCTCCAGGTGCTGCTTCTCCTGCAGAAGCGCCTTGATCTGGTGCTCGCGCTCCTTGCGCATCTCGCGAACCATCTGCTCGGACGCCAGGCGATGCGCCTTCTCCACCAACTCGCGCTCCTTCACTTCGCGGTGCGTCTGCTCCTTCACCAGCTGGATTTGGTTCGCGTAGCTAGAAGAGTAAAAACAAAACAGTCACGCACAAGGCACACACAGTCAGAGAGGATGCCCAGCCATTCGTCTCAAAGCGACAGGCATTCAAGAAGGACGTACAAGGTCTCCATGGCGCTCTCGCGCTCGGCGTGATCCTTCTGGATCTGCTTAAGGATCGACGCCGTCGTGCGATGCTCGTCGCGCAGTTTCGCCTTCTCGAGCGACAGGATGTGCGTGAGCGTGTGGCGCAAGTGCTTCTCTTCCTCGCTCTTGGCCTCGAGACCGATGGCGATGCGCTGCAGCCGGATGTCCTGCTGGAAGCGCCGCGCTCGGATCTGCCATTGAGTTACATGGGGAAGGTCAGGTTTCAGCATTGTTATAAGGGCGACAGAAGTCTCATTAGCAGGCAGACCTTCTCAACGTTCGCGGTGTGCTCGCCCACTTTGTACGCGCGCTCCAGGTGCTGTCGCTGGCAGTATTCTCGCTGACATCATCAATAGCCATCGCACATATACAAGAGATGTTAGCGTACATCGTCCCCAATATGGTGGGGATATTTATGGTAGTACGCACCTGTCGGAGATCCTGGAGATGGTCCTTCAGGTAGAGCTTGTACCTCATGAACTCGGTCTGGGACTTTGAATTCGCGGTATTGCCACCACGCGGCAGCAGCGGGTACAGTGTCGACGCCGGGTCCTTCTGCTTCTTCATGTGACTTTCCACGAAAAGCTCAGGGGCTGTTGTGGGCTGCGCTTCTGCTGCTCTCTTTGGTCGAGGGCTGTTTGGTGGCTCCTCCTGCTTCTGCTCTTCTTCATCGCCCTCGGCCTCCTCTTGGTTCGTACTCTTCTTGTCCACTCTCGCTGGCGCTTTCACACGAGCACTGCGGTCATCATCGTAGGTGTTCGAGGGCGAGTGAACCGCATTGGGAGGGACGTTCTGCAGGTCGGTGATACTAGCAAAATCACGTGAGATTTCGTCGTCCTCCTCGATGAAGTGCACACTCTTCTCGCTGCCGCTGCCCCCGTTCGAAACCGACGACACACCGCCAAAGTACATCTGCTCGTCATCCCCCAGCCCAGGACCACCAAACTCTGAATCACTGCTGTCGCCATCAGCTTCACTGCCACTGCTCGCTGGCCCCGCATCCTGACGCACCACAGGCACGAAGCGCCCATACTTCTGCGTCTCCAACAGATTTGCGTCTTGAGTCGTTTGATTGATACTCTTGGTCATCTTCGAACGCGCCGCCTTTCTCCTCTCCGCACTGTCCACCTGCTGCTGTTGCTGTTGTTGCTGCTGTGGACGCATTTTATAAGACTGATTCAGGCGTCGCGAGCGCTTTTTGGCCACCATAGTGCTGTTGCCATTTCCTGCATCAACCTGTCTCGCGACTGTCGATGCCGTCAATCCCTCGGCACGAGACATTGTCGTCACTGCAGCTCTCGTGCTTCGACTCGGCACTCCTTCGCTCTGCCTGATAGCGACGCCTCGACTTCGTGTAGCTGATAAATCTCCACCTCTGCTTCGAGTGATGCTCACATTGCTGGTCTCATACAGATTCGCGTTGCCTATGAGATTGTGACGAGCACGAGCAGCCCTTGCCCTGTGCTCTTTCTCAAGGCGCGACGAGTGCAGACGTCGAGTGCCCCCTTCGTTAGCACTGCTACCATCGCTTTCGTTGTCACTTGCCAGCCCACTCTTGGTCAGCTGCACACGAGACGCGGAGGTTCTAGTATTCTTGTTCTTCTTCTTCTTTGTCAGTCGCTTCACGGGCTTTGTACTGACTGAATGGCTCACGTTGATCTTCTGCTCCGAGAATGAGACGCCACTCGCCAACGACCGCGATGGCGGCGTGGCGAAATGCGCCTGCTCGCCCCTGCTGTTGGCCTCTTCGAGGATGCTGAATATTTGCTCAAACATGCGCACAATCTGCTGAATGCTGCGCGTATCGCCCGCACAGAGTGACTCGCCCGTGACGTCGCGCACGTCGAAGCGCTGCTCCAAGAGCGCGCCGGAGAGCGCGTCCATGACCAACTGCGCGTTCGCCTCGTAGTCTGCGAGGCTTCTGGGTACGCGCACGATGTGCTCGAGGCGGAACTGGAAGAGCTTCTCGTACAGTGCGACGCTCATGGACGAGACGCTCGCCACGAGGTCCTCGAACTTGGCGAACTGGCGCGCACCAAAGCCGATTTTCTCCAGCAGCGCGTTCGCCGCGCGCAGCACGGACGCTTCGTCGTCGTCGTCGTCGTCGTCGGTGGCGGCGGTGGCGGCATTTACAGCTGCTGCTGCTGCTGGTCGTGATGATGAAGACGCACGTGAAGCTGGTGCTGCTGTGTAGAGCTGCGTCGCCATCGCTGCTGCTGCGGGGCAGTTGATGGGAATAGGGAATGGCGCTCGCAGTTCGCTGCTGCTGATTTGCAGGTGACGCTTTACAGCGCCGTTTTGAAACACACCCCGCGTGGTGAATGCCTATTTAGGACAAGCAGGTGATCCTAAAAATTTCTCCAATATGATCAAAACGAAATCAAAAACCTGCGCTGGAAAAATACATGTGACTGCGTACTTCAATGCAATCGAAGCGTACCTTATTTCCTCCATTCGATTCTACACTCTTCGTTTGTATACACAACTCTAGCAGCAGTCGCAGCGCATCCTAAACGGGCTCAAAATACAAACCCGTCAACTCAAAACCCGCACGCGGGAATAGAATCTTCCTACGAATGGTAATGTAACAACCTGTTGTTTCTGGAATGAAGCGTGCGAGAGCATGCGTATGTTAATGCAAAGAGCAAAGAGTGAAGTGCGAAGAGCGAGTGTTTTATAAGGGAGAAGACCAGCACTCTACGTCGCAGGATATGACTCGGGGGCCACTGTGTAGAAATGACTAACAACTTTCTCCACGACGCGTCAGAAGCCCTGTTCCAAGTTCCGATCAGCGACTACCCGTTCGCGAACCTGATATCTGTGTGGGCTTTCGGTCTTGAAGGTCTTGATGAAGGTACGTCCGTTGTTCATTCTTGTGTGTGGGTAACAGCCTGCGCATCGCCATGCGTGTGGACTGCTACTAAAGCCTGGGTAGCAGCCTGCAAGTGGGCTCTTGCAACTGCACACGAGTCAGGACCAGTCTGCACGAGAAAGGCGGCAATAGCACGCACGAATGGAGGCAAGACATATATTGGGGACGAATCCGCGATGGCGTACCCCAGGCTCTGGGTCTGGAACGTCATCGGAGGTCCCAGGTGCTTCATCTTGATCACTTGTTCGTAGTTGCACCGCAGTGTCGCCTGCGACACCTCGTGCATCGCTGCACAACGGTTCACTGTCCATTTTGGCTGCTCTGAATGAAGCTTTAGTAGCAGAATAGTAGATCTCACGATGTCGCTCGTACCTTTCCGTTTCTTTCTACTCGACTGCTCTTCGGCCGGACCCGATCCCGTGAACTCTGCTGCTGCACAAGCGGGGGTGTTGACCAGTAGGTCCACGGCCTCTTCACTCTCTGACATGTGTGTCGCGAGAGCAGCTCTGCCGGACGTTGTGGCCAATCGGCATGAACTACAATGCAGCTACCTGGTCCCGCGGCGGTGAGCGCAGTGGCGATAGGAGCAATCGAGGCCTATACTGAGGCGACGTACACCTTGGCGCCCGTTACGACGAACGCCTCGGCCAAGCAGTTCGGTAGCGCGCCCGCAGCCAGCAATCGCCACGACCTTCCCGACGGTACCGAAGGGCTCTTGAAGAGCGAGTGTGAGAGCAACCAGCGTCAAGTCGTCCTCACTCGGCTGTCTGTGGGCATTCGCACTCATCTCGCTGGCCGAGCGACAATGACACGAAGATTGAAGACCAGACATGCTGACGCGCCAGGGTGACGCGTCGACTGTTCACATTTTAATTGGCTAAAATATCATGTATTATCAACGAAAATGATTGCGTCAACCATACATTCTTTTCGCCAGTGGGCGAGCCACACACACACACACAGTTCACATGGCGACACGTCCTGTACACACAACACCAGCCAGTGCCTCGATGGCCTGAGGGGAAGGCCACTTGCTGCTGCTCACCTCCCCCTCTTGCACCCTCACAGCACCCTGTCACCTCAGCGCTCACTCGCCAACACGTGCTCAAGAGCCCACTGCACTTCGCCCCACTCCACCAAACGTCACGATGACCGAGAAGCTCTTCACGCCGCTGACGCTGGGCGGCAAGAACCCAATCGTGCTGCAGCACCGCATCTCCATGGCACCGCTCACACGTCTGCGCGCGGGCGCAGCAGGTGTGCAGCCTGACATCGCGGCTAAGTACTACGGCCAGCGCTCGACGGACGGCGGCCTGATCATCGCCGAGGCCACAAATATCAGCCCCACGGGCCGCGGCTACTTCGGTTCGCCGGGCATCTTCAGCCAGGAGCAGATCGACGCGTGGAAGGTCGTGAACGAAGCCGTGCACGCCAAGGGCGGTAAGATTTTCCTGCAGCTCTGGCACACGGGTCGCGTGGGCCACCCGAAGAACCAGCCGAACGGCGAGCTTCCGGTCTCGTCGAGCGCCAACATGACCATCACCGGTCAGGGCCGCATCCCGACCCCGGACGGCCGCGAGGCCTTCGTGGCCCCACGCGCGCTCGAGACGGACGAAATCCCGCTCATCTTCCAGGACTACAAGCGCGCTTCGGAGAACGCCATCGCCGCTGGATTTGACGGCGTTGAGCTTCACGCGGCGAACGGCTACTTGCCGGAGCAGTTCCTTCAGGACGGCATCAACGACCGCACGGACCAGTACGGCGGCTCGGTCGAGAACCGCGCGAGCTTCCTGTTCGGCGCGCTCGAGGCGATTCTTGAGAGCCTCGAGTCGAGCCAGGTGGGCATCCGCCTCTCGCCGTACGGCGCGAGCTTCGGCCAGTTCGAGTCAGACGTCTTCGGCACGTACAGCTACGTGTTCAACAAACTCAATGACTACGACCTCGCGTACGCGCACATCATTGAGCCGCGCTCGTTCCACTACGACAACCCGAACGCGCCCAAGGACGGCGCGACCCGTCAGTTCCGTCCCGTGTACAAGGGCGTGCTCATGACGGCCTCGGGCTACGACCGTGAGAGCTCGATCAAGGTCGTCGAGGACGGCGACGCCGACATGGTCGCCATCGGCCGCTACTTCATCACGAACCCAGACATCGTCAAGCGCTTCCGCCTCAACGCCCACGTGCGTCCGTACGAAGGCGAGAACTACTACCAGGAGGGCGAGCTGGGCTACACGGACTTCCCGACCCTTGAGGAAGAGCAGGAGGCCGAGAAACCCTAGGCAAGTGGCTTGTGCTGCAGTTGCTACCATTCCTAGATGGCATTTTGAAAATCTTTTTGTAAAAAACAATCCCAATCCGAATTTTGGGCCTTTGAACTTTGGTGCATTGTGAAACCCTCCTGTCCATTCATTCTCGACCAACCTCGCTAGTCGCACGTCCCACAATTGAAGCTGAACCTCGCCCTCTCGAGTACTGATCCAGTCACAGCTCCAATGTTGTGTTCAGCCTACTGACAGCAGTCACCTATATTATCAAAATCGTGCAATCTGCATGGCTCATAACCAGAAGACGACACTCTTCTTCAGCTCCCCTTCTACCGTGATCGACGCTTCATGATGCGTGATGAAAAACCGCTGCGCGAGCCATTCAGCAGCGCCGACACGCGACTGCCTACCATACCAGCTCTCTGTTTCATCAGTCCAATCGCTGCCGGGTCCAGCGGACCCGTTCGCGCCTTCACATCCATGACCGCGATCGCGCCGATCGCGAGACCATCGACGAGCACGGGGATTCCAAAGTAGAAATGTGCCTTCGCGGCCTGCAACATCGGGTTTTCTCGGAACACGGGGTCTTCTGGAACGTTGTTGATACAAAGGTGCTGCTCGGAGGCGCCCATGGCGTAGTCGCACATGCCGATCTCGCGCGGGAAGCAGGAAAAATGCAGCATGGAGCCGTAGTTGCCCACGATGAGCTCCAGGTCCTTGTCAGCCATGCTGACAAAGCACGTCGCAGCGTTGAACGCCGTACAGATTTCGAGGCAGACGTCCTTAAGCTTGTGGTAGTGCAGTTTGTGCTGCCGCTGCAGCGTCGTGAGGATCTTCATGCGCTTGGCGTGCGTCTTGCGCACCGAGTCCGGGGTCATAGGTCGCTCCTTGAACCAATTCCGATAGCACTCAGTCGGTAAACCCGCGTAGCGCACGCTCTTGCCAGCCACCTGACCAGGACAGAAGAACGCCTTGGCGAGCTGTGACTCGAACGCACTCACTTTGCTGCATAACGCACATTGTACAGACTCTGTCGGGACTTGGGTCTTGGGCACTGTCGCATTCATCGACGAGTCTGTGGTGACTTTGCTGTCAGAATATGCACTTGGGTTGGCTTTGCATTGCACGCACACGACGTACTTGCGGAATGTCGGCATGGAGCTGAGCATGCCGGCGCCACTTGTTGGCGATGTCATCTGCTTCACTCCACTGGGACTCCTTAATGTCCCAGCGTAGCAGTGCGACATGGTTCCAATTGGTGACGGTGGTCTTGGGACTGTAAACTTTGGACTAGATGCAGTAGCAGCGGGCTTTAAAGCTTGAGCGGGTCGCACAGGGCTCTTGATCTTGGTCCAACCGCAGAGCGGAAAACATCCAGGACTGCCCATGGACGCGATCTGCTCGTACTGGTCAGCATTGCTGGTGACATCAATTTTGAACTTTAGGTTGGCATTCCGAGCCACCACTTTAAGAGAAGCCTCCTGTGTAGATCCTCCGGTATCTGTCGCAGTGGAAACTGCGATTGACTCGCCAGCATCCGTCGTGACCATTTCCTTGGATGTCGCTGGAGCGATGGGGATCGCGTTGATACTGAGCGCAGCAGAGCCATTGTCGCTAGGGGCAAGCGACGATGTGCGGGCGGTAGGCGCTGCGGCTGCTTTCGGCACGGGCGGTCGCTTCCAGCGCAGCGTGTTCATGGGCGATGGGTGCTTGCTGACGACAGAAGAAGGGCGGCAGGTAGGTGGTGGCACTGCGCGTGCGGCCTTCGTTTGTTGTTCACTCTGTACGCATGTACAGAGGTGGGTGGGAGCGTGCACGATATAGATAGACCACCGATGCGAGCGAGCGAGCACCGCACCATATTCATCTTCCCATGATGCGATGCATCTTATTCTGCTGCTTTTGCGGGAAAGACGTGGATTTATAATTCAGGATATTGACTTTTTTAGTGTGGTACACGCTTGTTCGGAAGTCTAAAACCAGGATTTAGACTAAGATGGTGTGGCGCAGAGATTTATTCCACACCAAATCATCTTCAATCAGCTGGCTATTTCGTGTGGGTGCACTTTCTTGGTGCAGTTAGCAGCGAAACCCTCTCCACATTGTTGGGCAGCGAACACCTGTGTGTGCATGTGCATGTGTGTGTGTGTATGTCTCTGTGAAGATGGCGATGGAGAAATCCAGTATTATTGGGATGAACGCAGTCGCATGCATCGTCGTCTTCTCGCAGCGAAGCAGTTGGAAAAATGGTTCATCCACATCCCATTCGAAGGGGGTTCACAAGTCAAGACTTATTTTCCTGATTTTCCAGACGTATCCCATGCAAAGTAATCTATTCTGAAAAATCAGCTGATAGCTTACGAATTGTTAGGGATACTCTCTTGTAGCTTGTAACCTCTCTAGCCATTACTTTTATATAAGCATAGTAGATGATTTCTCCTAATACAAAATTTGTACCTGTTTAGACATACTTTTATGCTAGCATGAAACCAGCTTTAATGCTTCTAGAAAAGTTTAGCTCAAATGGCGGTTCTTTTTCCTCTTTTATGTGTATTTTACGCCAGCCAATAATAACTTTCCTAACGGCTCACGCAGTCAATCAGGCCGCAAGCGCGACAGAAAAGGTAAAACGGGCATTTGCGCACTGCACTCGCGAGACGAAAGGAAGAAAGTGAGCGAGCGAGCGGCAGGCGATGGAGCTCCCGGAACTCAAAGGTGCGGCGCCTGCGCTCTGCATGTGGATCTGCAGTGTCCGTCCATCTACTTATCCACCTACCTGTCTGTGGCGTGTATGGCTACAGGCTACTTGCGCAAGAAGTCGCGTCAGGATCGGTGGCAGCGCCGATACTTTGAAGCGACGACGCACTATCTCACGTACTACAAGGTGCGCCACCGGCCTTTTGTGGGAAGAATAGAGGGGTGGAGCTATGAAGACACATATGCTGACCGACTTGCTTGTGTGGGTGTTCCTATCGCTTATGGCTGTGTGAACAGAATCGCGAGAGTGAGAAGCTGCTGGCGTGCATCGACCTGTGGCGGACGCAGAACATTGAGCTGAATGCGGACGACCCGGCGAAGCTCGAGTTCTCCATCGGCATTGGTGAGCAGTCGTACTTGCTCAAGGTACGGCCGATTCGAATGAGGGATGCAAGTGCTGCGTGTGCGAATGGAATGAGGGAGAGCTCACGCGATTGTTCTATTGTCGACACACGTTTTGCTGCTCCAACAGGCAGAGACTGCGGACGAAGCCCAGCGGTGGATAAAAGTGCGTACCCATGGGTCACTTCGTATTCAGTACATGCATGAATACCCACATTATATCCTTATCTGCCTATACCTATTACAGGGACTGCGCGCGCGACAGCACCGCCCCGAAGGCGCACCGTCGGAAGTATTTAGTTTGAGAAGTGAGCGCTACGACGCGGAGAGTGACGCGTCCAGCGAGTATGGCGGCGGACGCCGGCCAGGCTACGCGTCCTCCGATACGGGCTCCCACGGCAATGACCGCAAGTCGAAGCACCAGCAGCCGCACCACATGATCCACACCGACTCGAGTCTGAACCCGATCGTACCGAACGCGAATGCGATCGCGGCTACGAGCAAGTACCCAATGCTCAAGACAGACCAGAGTGTCGCAAAGTCGAGCACCGTCGACGAAGGTGACGTGAGCACCTCCTGCTGCGTACCGGTGTGCAAGAGCATGTAGATAGCAGCAAGACGACGAGCGACCGGCGCGTATTTGAATTATCAGCCCGAGTCGACACCCATTTGATCTACCTACGAAGCAGAAGAAAGAAGAAACACGTATCCTCTTAGCCAGGCAGAGCGTTCCGCAAGTCCAGATCTCGCTTCACATCTGCTATGTGTTTCGTTGCATCGTTCAGCCCCATGTGAAGAGTAGAGCGCAGATGTTGCTCTCTTTGGCGTCTTCGCGTCGCTCTATTGCGATTCAGGGGCGCGTTTGTGTCCAGAGGAGAGCAAGACAAGACAACTTCTTATGTGAACTGATGTGTTTGTCCATCGCGGCCTCTCTCTTCTACGTACCACGACCTCATGAACAGACGTCACAATCGTAGTCGCATTTTTTACCTTCCATGGTTTCCTTCCGTTGACAAACCGACCGCAGAAATGGGTTCAGCCTGCTGAACAGCATGTGGCAGATTAGTAAGCTATTCAAACGGTGGAAGTAAATCTCGTTTTTGTAACCCCATGGGTTGCTATTGCTAGTGAGATTGTCTTCGTGCTTTGAGCCAGCAGGGAGTCGTGTGGTTATTTGGCAGAAGCGAGCGACAGGGGAACGACACCATGAGCTCCGACGGTACGTGCAGCAAGAGAACCGACGACGATGTGCTTATGAACTTGTGTATGTGTGTGTGCTGGGCAGCGCCTCTGCCGCCTACGTGAGTTGTGTGGCAGGAGAGACCGCGCAGCCGCGTGTGCTTGAGTGAAATGCACAGAACTTATCGTTGGCATGTGCGTGTTGCTGTTGCTGTGAGCAGAAGATGAGCGCAAGAAGCGCTCGATCAACGAGATGTTTGGCGACGAAGACTCGGACTCAGACGGAGACGACACCATCCGCCCAGGTGCGTCATCCGAGCTGTGTGCTTTCCTGATACGCTTGGCGTTTGCTCACAACTCTTACTTATGTGAATGGAATAAATAAACAGCCTCCACTAGTGCGACGACCGCTGATGCCTCCGGGTGAGCTAGCTGATAGTTTGCAGTATGCTAATTACTGTATTGTGGTAATCACTAACATATCTTGCCTTTGCGTGACGTGCTCGTAGTCTGTTTGGCTCGGACTCGGAGAGCGAGGAAGAGAACGTGAAGCCGAAGGCGCGTGTCGCGCCGCCGCCGACCAAGCGCTCTAAGCCCCCGAGCAGCTCGTCGTCCTCTAGTCGCAACAAATCGGACAAGTCGCGCGGTAGCAGCAAAAAGAAGGAAGTTCGACGAGGCTCTGGTGCGTAATGTGAAGCGTATTAACGCCCCCTGTTGGTCTGCTAACGGCGATTTTTTTATTCTTACTGCTAGGTGACGAGTATGACTCTGGTGACGAAGTAGTGGGCACGAAGGAGGACGAGGACTTTATTGACGGCGACGACGACCTCGCGGATGTGCTCGGGGAGTACGACGATGACAACCAGCGGTTCGACGACGAGCGCCCGATGGATGAGCTACCGGGACGCACGTCTAAGGAAGAGGAGGACGAGTTCTTTGACGAGACGCTCAAGTCGCTCAAGACCGGCCGACGCTCAAAGATGAAGCTATCGGCGCAGGAGATGGAGCAGATCACTCAGGAGATGCTCTACCGCATGGACAAGGCGCACCAGGACGACCTCGCCAGCATCGCCGAGCACCGCCCCGCGCTCGAGAAAATCAAGTACGTCGACCACGCGATCATGCTCATGCGCAAGCACCAGCTCCAGCCCATGCTGCTGGATTTCGACTTGCTCTCGGTACGTCTCTCATGGTTCATAGTGTGGTTGGTTTCTCTTCTAACCCTGCCTCTCATCTGGCGCTAATAGATTATTAAGAAGTGGATCCACCCACTGGACGACGGAACGCTACCGAACGTCGGCATCCGCACAAAGATGATCAACATGGTCGCCGATATGCCAGGTAACTGAGGAAGAATTGGAAATTACTCTTGTACCATGTGGTTGCCCGACTGACTCCAGTTATCTGTCTGGTGTGCAGTGTTCAAGGAGCACTTGAAGCGAAGCGGCTTTGGCAAAGTGATCATGATGCTCTGGAAACACCCTGAGGAGGTACGCCATTGACAAGCAGACACTGGTATTGTTCTTTTCGTGTTCAACCTTGAAACTAACTCAACATGGTTACCTTTTTTGCGATTCCATTACACAGACGCGCGAGAATAAAGACCTCTGTCGTGACCTGATCGAGCGCTGGAGTCGTTCGGTCTTCAACAAGACTCTCGACTTCTCCAAATTGGCGGAACTCGAAGCCGATAAAGCAGAGAACGCCGCCTACAGACGTCGTGAGAAGAGGTGAGATTGTAGCCATTTGTGTGCATGGGTTTTGCTTCAGTGTGCAATGACTGATTCCCACATTCTTTGACGTTATCCTTGAACAGCCAAAAGCAGCAGAAGACTGCGACGAGCAGCCGAGGCGGTCAGAGCGACGTGTTTCAGCGAGGAAATGACAACGCGGATGTGAAGCCGGCTGACCCGAACGCGTCGGATCGCGCGGCGCTCCCACAGCAGCTGCGCTTCGACTTTTTGCATCGACCGCGCCCGAAGGTCGAGATCAACAATAACCCGACGAAGAAGGCGGATCCGGACTCGCGCAAGTTCCGTCTCGCGAAGCGCATGCAGGAGATTGCCAAGCCTGGCAAGAAAGGCAAGCGCGCGGTCTCGGTCAGCATCGAAGGCAGATAAAGAGAGAAATGGCGACCGTGAGCAAGCGAAAAGGTGGAATCGACCTGAAAGAAGGTGATAATGAAGAAGGAGAGCGCGTAGGCGTGCGTTTGGCTTTTGTTTGCGATTTGAATTTCATACACTTTTCACGTTGAGTGGTACCTCTACCTGGTTGTTCCTCTCAGCCACTGACTGATTGATGTCAACACTGCTGGACACAGTTTGAATGGTGTATTCGACTGCCAGCAGCAAGAAGAGAGTCAGAGCTGGCCGCGCTGATGGGTCACGCGAGGCGGCGCGATGAAGCTTCAGGCAGTTCGTAGTTCATTCGTGTGAGGATGAGTTTCGTCTTCTGCAAACTGGAAGATCATTTCACGCCGTTTCAAGCCCCACCAGCAAAACATCAAGTGTGAAAATGACGTGGGCCACACTAATTATGCGCTAATTGGGACGAGAAAACAGATGACAGTTTCAGTCTCATCACGCTACAGTTCGTCACGTGATATTCAGCCAATGAAACGCTCTATCATGGATAAAACTATTGAGCCTCTCCAAGAGCATAATCCACCATTTCCTCTCTTTGCGAGGTTAGGCCTTTTTGGTCCTCGATGGTGCACATCCCTCTAGCACGACCAGGCATGCGTTTAGTTCGTTCTTCCCAACACGCCAATGCAGGTACACTCTATGCCGGTAAATGCATGCGCATGTATGATCTGCGTGACGTGAAGCGCAGACGAGATCACTCCGCTAATTCCGTTGGGTCCTTGAATTAATTAACTGCGAAAGAAATGGAAAAAGCGAACGCCTCTTGTCGCTCCCCGCCTTTCTTCACTTCGTTTTCGGCGAGTCTCAACGAACAACGACAGAAAAAATATGCAACTACAGAGAACTGGTCGGCGTTTCAAATAACAAACAACTCGCTCTCGCATCTCTTCTGCATATTCTGTTTACTTTACGTAAAACCATCAATCATACAAAATATAACCTTTTAATATTAGGTAAATACCAGCTACGCATTTTGCAAAGGTCAATTTGCTCTTCATCTCTCCTCACGTGTTGATGCGCACTCTCAAAAAAGGAAGAACCAGCAGAGCGAATGAGGTGCACAATACGAGCGCCATCCTCCTCACCGTGCTGATTGACGGTCTCCTCTTCATCCCATTCGCAGTCGATCGCTTGCCCGCTCGCATTCTCCCCCATTCCTGCGTCTCTTGCGTGCTGGTCACCCGCCCGCTCGCGTGTGTCGCGAACCGTTACTACTGCACTACCCGCCAGACTGCGCGAGAACGCAAGCCGAGCCCCTCGTCCACTCGACACTGGAGACAGCACTCGCGCTGCCTCGTTCGGTGAGCGATGGTGACGCTGAACGACGAGGACACCGCCCGGCAGATGCTCATGAAGACTGTCGCGGCCGCCACGTCCTCCGGGCTCTCGATCATCGGCGCGCTTTACATCCTCGGCCGCTATTGGTACGCGCGCCGCGTCAAGACCAGCGGCCAGGCCGTTGCGGGCGGTGCCGCCGCCCACCAACTCGACGTCACGAAGGAGCTCGTCCATGTTCTGGCGTGGCTCGTACGTATGCATGCAAACTATTGGCGATAAGTGAATGACTAGTAGACGAACTAACACGCGTATTGCATGACGAACAGGACCTCGCCGGCGCGCTCGGCCGCATCTTTGGCGTGCTGCCCACAGAAACGTTCAACCAGGACAGCGGGGATCCCGTGACAGGCATTTGCAAGCTCCAGGCGCTTGGTACGTCCCGTCTTCTCGCATGTTGCTATGTGTGAATCAAGAGGGTATTGCATGCGCTAAAATGGTTTTACTTACTGTGCGGCTCATATAGTGATCACGTTCGGCGACGGCGCGCCGATCGCGTGGAACTTCGTGATGGCGTTCAATCTCTTCCGCTGGGTCTGCATGGGCGAGGACCAGCAGATGCTGCAGAAGAAGATTAAGTGGTATATCCTCGGCACGCTCGTCTTCTCGCTCGGGCTCGCATTCCTGGCGTTGGGCTGTACGTCTTCAGTCTTTCTCGCAACTTTGCTCCTCACTGTCGAGCATTTCTTCCATGTACTCACTCACTATGCATTTGCTGGCTTGCTGCTTTTTAGTCAACAAGTACGGTGACGCGGGACTCTGGTGTTGGATCGTGATCCCAGACAAGTCGCGCCACGAAGAGGAGCTCTGGTGGAAGCTCGGCATCTTGTACTTCTGGGTGCTCAGTGGCGCAGTCACGATCTGCTGGTTGCTCGTGCTCGTCAAGCGGGACATCAAGAAGCGCCTGGAGAGCCACGAGAACGAAGACGCGCGCGACGCCTACGACGGCGTGGTGCACAACCTCACGATCTACATCGTGGCGTTCATTGTCTGCTGGCTTCCCGCCGTGGTAGATCGCGGCTATTCAGCGATCACGAGCAACGATATCTTCACGCTGAGCATGCTGCACGCGTCTATCGTACCGCTGCAGGGCTTCGTGAATGCGGTCATCTACGGCAAGTTCCACATCTGGATCGTCCGCCACGTGAACCTTCAGGCGAGCCACTACGGGAAGAGCAGCTTACGGCTAAGTCCCAAGACCTCGGATGAGTTAGCACAACACAGGGCGTTCTTGTGCGAACAACGGCGCCAGCACTTCGGCACGGCGACAATATTTATTACGACCTTCGACATGAACTGGAGCCCGATTCCAACGAATCTAGTACGTATTGCTAGTGTCTACCTGCTGCTGTTATTCGGTACTGTGACAGCCACATTGATTCTTGGTGTGTGGGAAACCATAGGAGGACTGGATACCCGCAGGGAAAGACCTGTACGTGTTCTCTCTGCAGCACTCCATCGACGTCCAGAGCGTCGAGCAGTCGATCCGCAAGCACCTGCTGCGGACGAACTACCCGACCGCCTACCGATCTATCACGTCGCTTGCGGGAAGCACTTTCCGTGGCCAGATCCAAGACGTACGCTTCTTATGATGGTCTAGAGCCAATTTGCTGCTACATGCTAATGTGTGTGTGTGTGTGTTGGGAATGTCATACGCTTGTTGATCCACAGGCGCTAGTTTGTCAGATCGTGTTCGTGAACAACGCTGACGATGCGAGCGGTAATTTCCAGTTTCACCCCGCCGATGGACGTGTGTGGAGCCAGCGCAAGACGTTTAAGGAGGTCGTGGGCATCCCGATCCGATACTTTGACGCCTCGATCGCGTTCGTGTCGTGTAATCTTGGACCAGGTGACCACGACATGTACCAACCAGTGGCGGAGAAGCACGCGGTTGCGACAAGTCTCATCCACTCCTTCGGCATGGACACGGATCGCGCAGCCGTGGATTTCCCGAACCTGTACCACCACACGTTTTTGTCGGGAAACCTGAACTACGACGTCGAGCTGCCGCGACAGAATCTGCTCAACAGCATGGATCAAGCGTTCAAGGCCGAGTGCCTCAAACAAGCGACAGACTTGGCGATTGAGTCGAAGTTCAAGCCTTCGCTAAATAATAACGCTCAACGCCACTCAATCGACCGCAGTGCAGGTCGCAATGAGCGTGGTAGCAGCCCAACGACGATTGCCCCAGAAGCGCTGAATGCGAACGTTGCTGTGGAGTGGAACTTGTTGTACTTTAAGAGCCGCAACTCGCTTGGCCGCAGCAGCAATGTGTCGGTGTCTAGCGACGATTTGATGGGTCGAGGGAGTACGGAAGACGATGTAACGTACGAGGAAGTCTACACTTCCTGTGACGACGAGCTCCCGTTCACGCTGCTGCAATCACCACTGAACGTCGCGGAGCAGAAGCAGCAAATTCAGCAACGATCGCTGAATCCGTCGATCCTCTCAAATTCATCGCAGAAGGGAGACCTTCGCAAGACGTCAGTGTCGGAGAACGAAGCTGTAATTGGCGCGAAAGAGGTCAAGATCAAGATCTCTGACGGAATCCAAGAAGGATGCAATGAAACACAAGACGTTGTTGATGGGCGAAGCGCTGAGGAGTACGAAGAGAAGAGCAGTTCGTGGCTGAGCTTCCTGGATGGGCTGTTCCCAGCTCAAGCAGGTGCGTCTCCAAACCGATCTGCTTCTGTCAACAGCTCGTTTGTGTCCACTCGGCGGTCAACTGTGAGCGGTCGCAACAGCTCAGCTGCTAGCGGGACAAGTGGTGGGAATTCTCGCAGCGAGACCAAGAAACTGAACGACTTGATGTCCAAGTCTCAGCTGGTGGCGGACAATTCCGAACGCAAGTGGAAGGAGCTGCTGCGATTTGACGAACTGCGTGCTGCTCTTGAGGCGAAGGAGGTGTTCTGCGGCTTTGAAGAGCCTCCGATCAGTTTTCTGCCGTCGTATCCTCGGAAGGTGGGCACTTCGGCGTCGTTTTCAACACTCACAGACCGCACGTGCAGGGACGTGTTCCTCGAAGTGGACTCGGAGACCTCGACAACGATGAGCTTTTCGTCTCCACCCGCGTACAAGGACCGCGTGCTCGCGCATTCGCTCCAGGACACCAAGCAGCGACTGCGTAACATCAGATACTGGCTGTGTGAGGAGATCACGACGTCGACGCACAAGCCCGTGTGCAGCGTGTACGAGCTGGAGATTGACCGATTCTTCTCATACAAGTTGGATGAGGCTGCACTCACGGACTTTCAGACGGGCAAGCACGCGCTGCGGGAGAAGACGGGCGTGCAGGAGTTCAAGGTGAAGCTCGTGAACCTGGACGCCAATATCTGGATGATCGAGGCGAACGACGCTGGGATGTCCTCGTTGCAGTCGTCGGGCCATCCGTTCCGAGGCCGGAAGGCGCACTACGCTTCTCCTGGAACCGTCCGTCCTACAAGCGCAACCAGTGCTAGTCGGGGCAACGACTCGACGACCAGCAGTCAGGCGTCTGACTCGATGCACTCGAGCCAGCACCACCAGCGGTCGTCATCGCAGCTCAAGAAGAAGCGATCAGTGACGAACTTGATGGACCGCGTGCTCCGGAAAGACCGCAGCCGCTCGTCTACGGCAGCGAACTCGTCGAAGGCATCGACGCCGAATCCGTACTCGGACTTCTCGTCGGACGCGCAGGGCTCGCACCCGCAGGCGCTCGCAGGCGACCGGCTGTCGGTGCTGACGCCATTCCACCTGGAGCTCGTGCCGGTGGAGCCCGTAAGCATCTCGACCGTGTTCCCGCTGCCGTCGGAAGACCTCTACGCACTGCAGCGCAAGGTATACGAGGTGGCGCACTCGGTGCAGAATGGGTTCCAGTCGAGCGCGCGCGACGAGCAGACGGAGGAGTCGCTGCTGGCGTTCACCAACTACCGCACGGTGGCCTGGAAGGAGGCCGGCGTGCAGGGCGTGGCCCACACGGCGATCACCAAGGCCGTGAATGGCGTGGTGCACATCGCCGTGACGATCCAGGCAGAGAAGGGCCACGGCGGCCAGGGTGTGCTCTGCATCCAGGAGAGCGACCTGCTGGAGCATGCGACTCCCGTGTTCTCGGACGCGCGGCCGATCCCCTTCGACGTGACGCTCACGTGGGGTGGCAAACATGTCGGGTATCTTCACGGCGACATCCTGAGCTCCTTGTAGATATATTAAGTGAAGGCGACGGGTAGTAGTATTTGTATTTCTCGGATGATCATCATCGTCATCATCATCATCCACCACGGAGGCTTATTTATTTTTCTTTATTAACAGCAAACATAGGCGTTCTGCGCAAGGGTGAGCAAGTCCACAAGTCTCTGTGTCTGCTGGTGTCTTTGGAGTGCAGAGTCACAGGTCTCCCGCGAGTTCCAAGAGCGAGATCTGCTGCTCTTCGAGGACAAGCGGAGGCACGTGGCCTGCACGGAACTCGGGCGAGTTAGACAACGCTGCTCCTGCTGCTAAAGACTGCGCTGGGATTTGCACCGACAAAGCTACCGGATACACGGCATGACTTCCATAGGGAGAGTCGAAAGGACGAGAGCTCACCTTGGGTGACCTCTGTGTCTTCAGAGGCGCAGTCTCATGAATCGTGAAGCTCTTTTCACTAGCTGACGAGGACGACGATGAAGAAACAGAGGATTCGGAGCGCGCGTCATCGTCACCACCACCATTACCACCAGAATACCTCCCCAAGCTGCTCAGATGCGCAGGCAGGGGCGATGGGACACCAGCCATCATGGGTGGAGGCAGCGGCTTTGGCTCTTCGTGATCCACAGTCATCTTCTCAAGACTGTGTGGCGACTCAGGATGCCTTTTAGGCTTGAGCTGCGCTGCCTCACGCCGATCTCGGTCCTTTCGACTCGGACTGGAGAACTCAAAGAGCTGCTTCACCTTCGCCTCCGCGTGGATGCGCTGGATGCGCTCGAGCTGCAGCTGCTTGCGAAGCGCCGAGAGCTGCTCGAGCATCGCGTTCTGCAGCAGGTTCTTGGAGTTTTTGAGCTGCTCGAGCTGCTTCCGCTGGGCCTCGATCTTGGCCTCGAGCGCCTGCTGCTCATCCAACGACGACGCGCTGATCGTTACGGCCTCGTTCATCGCCTTCGCGGCCTCGTTGCGCTGCTTGGAGAGCATCTCGAGGTCGTGGAGCGCGTTCTCCATCGCAGCTCGCAGCGCCAACTCCTCGCTCTGCTTTTGTGCCAGTTGCTGTTGGAGCTCAGCTTCGATCGCCTCGAGCTCGGCTATCCGCGTTCGTAGCTGCTGGGTCTCGTGCTCGTAGCTCTCCACAGCAGCCTGCAGCTCTCTGCACACATCCCTCGCCGCTTTGAAGTCGTCGTCTTTCTTGCTCAAGTCGTCACTTAGCCGCTGCGTGTGGAGAGTGAGCTCTTGCTCGCGAGTCTGCAGCTCCAATTTCGCGTGCTGCTCGTCTTCAAAGGCGCTCTTCAGGGTCTGACACTCGCGCTCTAGGCTTTCACTGTGGAAACTCGATTCCCGAAGCGAGTCCTGCAGCTTAGCCTTCTCCTCCATGGAGAACTGGAGCTTCTGATGCAACGCAGCGAGATCAGCGAGCTTGGACTCGTGCATTTGCTTCACCTGCGCGTCGAGCTGGAACTTGACTTCGGCCTGTTCCTGGATGAACTTAAGCAGCGTCGACTTCTCGAACACGAACGTCTGCTTCTCATTCCAGAGCGTCGCGAGTTTCTCTTCCAGTGCCACGCGCTCGCGCTCGAGGTTCCCGATCATGGCTTCGCGCACGAGCAGTGCTTCGTCCAGTTCACATTCTTTCGCATTCATGACTGAGAGCTGTGTTTGCAGCGCCTTGGCGTTCTTGTGCTCATCTGACAGTTGCAGCGCCAGACTTGCGCTCTGGTCCTGCAGACGCGTGAGCTCAAAGAGGATCCCCGTGTGCAGACTGCCGTTGATTTGCATCTCCTCAAAGCGCGTCTCGAGCGCGCGCTTGAGGATCCGGAGCTTCTCATTAGCATCCTGCAGCTCGAGACGCTGACTCTCCAAGGCCGCGGCTTTCTCCTGCATGAGCTTCTCGAGCGACTTGACTTGGCTGCTCAGGTCGATGTTGCACTGGACGATCGACTGGAGCCACAAAAGGTTAGTAAAATAATGCTCACATGAGATGGACACCTGGCAGTATGGACATCAAAAATGTCCACGTGAGGTGAACATTTATCAAAAAAGTACCTGTCCTTTCGTGCCCATGAAGAAGCGCTGCTCGATCTTCTTGGCGTAGTCCCTGTTATTGATCGCCTGGAGCTCCAGCTGTTTTTTCTCTCCCTGGATGCGGTCGACCTGCGCGATGCACATTGCATATTACCAGCCATAGGTTAGTTCACAAGTCATGCTACAAGACATAGAAGATCATGAAACAAATCCACAGTAAGTCGCCAACCAGGTTGCGCAGCTTGCACGTGTCGCGCTCGAGCTTGGTCGAGTGGCCGCGCAGCTTGGTCATGTCCTGGCGTAGCTGGTTGTTCTGTGGCAGTGGCATCGGCATTTCATTAGCAGCCCAATCCAATTATCAGCTAACTACCAAATGCAAGCAAACCTTCTCCATGGACTTCTCCAGCTGCAGGCGCGTGCGAAAGTAGCGCACTTCGAGCGCCTTGAGCTCGCGGTTCAAAACTGCGAGGCGACTCGTCATGTGTGGAGCCACGCGATCCGAGAGATCCATATCACCCAGCTGAGCTCCAAACTGGTTCGTCTGATACCTGCCACTCGTTTCACAAGCGTCAACTTCTTCCACGTGCTCATCCTTGTCTGCCTTGTTGCCGCTGCTGTTATTGATCACGAAGCGGTCGCCATCGAAAACAGAGACACATGTCCGCACTTCGCTTGACTTCTTCCCCAGCGGCAGTAGCTGAAATTGGTCACCACGCGCATTGCTGTTGCTGGCAGCACCACCAGCTGGAGTCACATCGCGTCGAACTCGAGTGATCCCCATCAGCTCGGCCAACGCTGGGACTTGCCGCTTCGGCTTCTCCTGGCCGGAGCTTGACGAACCGAAGTGCTGGTTTCAGCATTCGTACGCTAAAGGTCGCGCCGTTTCGGTCACTTCCCAGCATTTATTCTTTCTTCTACAGTCCTCTCAGCGCTGACTCAGGACTTCGCTACAGGCGTGTGAATGATAATCTTTGTGGATTCTTGTTGAAGCCTATGGCGGAGCGCTCGGCCTCGTTTTTAGTCACCTCGATCTCTATCGCAGTCGGCGCTAGGCTGCTTCTCTATTTCTCATCTACTCTCTCTCTCTCTCTCTCTTTCTCACACACTCACTGCCAGTCTCTCACATTTAGGCGCAAGTCTACAACCCGCTGCTGAGAGCAGAGCTTTTGACGATGATGTCCGCAGCAGCCTTCGCGGACAAGAGGCAGTTGTCGAACGTCGAGCCCAGGAACGCGTCGCCCGCGACCACGATCTTCGGCGACTTATTCAGCACAATGGCTCCGGTGGGGGTCATGTCAGTGGCAGTGGAGGGCTCGGCGTACGGCTTGGTCACCTGCGAGATTCTGTCAAACACACATACACACATGATACCCACAACAATGAGTCGCCTTTCAATCAAACAGAGTGACGACGCTATAGAGCACGCACGTACCTCCAGCGGTGCAAAACGACGTCCTCTTCAGTTGGGAGGAACGGCAGGAGTTTCTTGACGGACTTGGTTACCATGGCGACAATGTCATCATTCTGCTGCTTGTTGTCCATATGCTTGACGCCAAACGGGACGGACGTATGCACCAGGAGCGCAAAGTGGGGGCTGCCGACGCCCGCTGCACTCGGTTGCTTCTTCAAATTGTCCCAGCACATGTACCGCACGACGTCATCTTCGTCTCGGGACACGTACTTGGACGTCCAGCCGAGCTCCTGGACCTGCTTTGCAATCCCCGCGTCGAAGAGGTACGCCAGAGCGAATCGCTGCGAGTACTGGACCGCTTTCAAAGCATCGACTTGCGCAGTCGAGGCAGCAAACGTCGAGCTCTTTTCCAGAATCGTGAGTACCTTGAACGCCATTTCGACATATTAGATTTGCAATCCATCTGAGTAGCTATTGCACTGCAAGGATGGTAACGTACATTCGGGACGGGGCACGTAAGCACGAGGTTATTCACGACTTTTTCGTTGCCGTCGACGGCTATGACCTTGATCTGCGACTCATTGAGAATCTCAAAGCGCTCGACTTCTTTTGACAGCGTCACAGACGTGTCTGCATCCAGTCATTCATGCCCGAGATCAGTAAGACACAGGTTAACAAATCTAACCAGTTGCGACGTCGTCTACTGATACGAACCTTCCAGCAATTGCTGCACTATCGAACGGAATCCCATCCCATCCGGACACACAGCGTGCTCTAGCACTGCTTTCCCCGTCTCGCCGTCCGTGCGCTTCGCTTGGTGGTACGCGTCCTGCGCGATCGCGCTCTCGTCAAAGGGCACGAGCTTGCGCTTCTGCGCCAAGAGCGTTCGGATGTCGTCGTTCGCAGCCGTGAACTTTGTCAGGTACTGCGCGCCGATGTCCACATGAACCTCGCGGTTCTTGCGAAATGATCTGCATACATACACACGCCAGCATATACATAAGATGAGTTCAGTGAAGAGCTACACACAGTCCGCAGGACGCAAACAACACAAAGCTAACGATCGCACCTCGCCATCATGCGGCCGCCCGCGATGTTGTTCTTCTCCCACACGACCGCCTCCGGCACGTGCTTGAGTGCCAATCGTGCTTCCTGCAACAGGTGGGCGAGCGTGGCGCCTGTCACACCCGCGCCGACCACCAGCACCTTGCCACTCTGCTGCGCCATTCTTTCCTCTTGTCTTGTGCTCGAAATGCGCAATGCATCCCACGGAACACCCAAGAATGCGAACCGCTTGAAGTGGCTTTCTCGCATACCATTGGCTTAAATACAGCTAGTTTGATTTCCATTTTCAGCCAATCATCGTGTACAAAAAATTTCTCTGCGCGTTTCGCCTCTATTTTTTGGCTTGCTTGTTGTGGGCAAGATCAATCACGACAGACAAGGAAAAGAGGAAAATGGAGAAGAACACGCCGACGCCGCCCGATGCGTGTCCGCCTCCGCGCCCCGCGGTGCCGCTCACGCTCTCCATGCTGCTCGCTGCAAAGACAGGTGGATCTGGCGATAATCAGCAGCAGCAGCAGTGCGCCAAGTTCGTGCTGCCGAGCGTCGTGCTCCGCAAAGTGGCGCCGCAGCCTATTTTCGCGGTACGTACGTGTCGCGCGTGAGCCTCTGGCAGTATATGCATTTCTAATTGCGATTGTATATGTGTATGTGTTGGCATTGTGGCGCCGCTTGTAGAACTTTGACGACTCGGCATACTTGATCAAAGCGCCGACGCAGATGATGCGCTTCATCGACACGCTGCGGTACCACAAGCCCACGGACGGCGAGCGCTCCGACCTGAACATGTGCAGCGCCAACGAGCGGCTCCATCTGCATGTGCTGAACGACGTAAGACCTTGTTGTATGTTGTGTATGTGCTCTGCTGTGACTCTGGTTGATGGCACGCGCAAGTAACAGACTGCTGGGAATGTGTCCATGCCAATCCACAGATCCTGGTCGTCTGCGGCGCGCGCAAAGGATTCCGCTTCAACTCACAAGACATCACCGCGTTTCGCACACTGTCTGAGCAACTCGCGGCTCAGTTTGAGCGTCTCGACCAGATGTTCCAGACCCTATCACTTGACGTGACGCGATACAAATTTGGTGACCTCAAGCGGATAGAAGACGATGCGCAGTTCTTCCGATACGTGAGCTCGAACAGCTGTGTTCCAACGGAGCTCCCGCCAGAGTTGTTCTGCTTAGAGAGCAATAGCAAGGAAGAGCACACAGATGCAACGATTCGATGGCGCGCGATGGTATTCCAGTGGCGCGCGCGCCAGTACATTGACTCATTCTCCAGGCTCCGCGAGACGATCCTGAGCATTCGCGAGCGGCTCCAGCTATGCATCTCCTCACGTAAGCTGCTGGTTGAAACAAAGGACTTGGGCGATGCAGGTACTGTCCAAGCTCTCCTGTCCGCCGTCTCTCTTCTGCATATCTATTGACCTTGTCTCTTGCACACTCATTAGTCAATATGGTCACTAACATGTCCGTGTGCGGTGTCTTTGTGTGCAGTAGAAGCAGAGTTTGAAGCGAAAGTGCACCAACCGTTCCCGTCATTTCTCTTCGTGCTGATACAAAAGTACCATTGCGAGTACCGCGAAGAGGAGACGCAGTGGACGACCGAATCCACTGCGCCGCCGGTGGACTCGATCGCGCAGTTTGCGCTCTTCATCTCGGGCATTTTGGTGCATCGCGCGCCGCTAACGTGCCACGAGATGCGCAGCATGGAAGTGATGCTGCAAGTCCTGTGAGTGTCTTCCCTGTCGTATGATATCGGTCGCCCATGCACGAAGCGGCTTCTGATGTCTTGCGCTGTGCTCTTTTTGCTCATGATAGAAAAGTGACGTACCGGATCGACTATGAGCTGCTCACACTGGAGCTCGTGGGTGTCTGGCGAGGCAGTGCCAAGCACCAGCAGCAGTCATCACCGCATCATCAACCTCACGCTGCCGCCGGCGGCGCACTGACGCACGGTATCCTCAGCTCGCTGCTCTACGACTTCCTCGTGACGGTGCGGGAGCTGCGGCTCGTTCCGCGCCAGAAAGAGCTCCTGATGCCGCACACGAATCCGCGGCGCGCGCGTCGTCGCCCAAGTGCAAAGAGTGAGCACCATGGGCTGCACAGGCGCCCGTCGCATTGAGATCGAAGTGTGCATGAGTTTAGTTGATTCGAGTGCGTGCAACTAGGCAAAACGTGCTGCTGCATTGTCGATTGCGTACATATACGCGGATCGCATGGGCGCGCGAAGACGCAGTTGAGACGGGTGGAAGCACGCGCCACGCTCCTAGCGTGTTAAAATTAGAGACTGTGGGATCAGTGCTGTCGATTGAACGTGTACAACTGAACGCATGTCCGAGAGCAACTTGTGAGATGGATCTGCTGCGATGGCGTCACGATTGTGTTTGTGTGTGCGGCTGTGGAAGATCGCGGATTTAGCGCTGATGCGGATTTAACGAGTTTGGTGCGCATTTCAATAGCTGGCGATGCTGATCAAGACAGCAAACAGTGGACATTGTTGCCACATCATACACCTTCAGCGGTCTTATGCGAGTTTATTAAACCGCCACTGCTCACTCTGGTCCGCACCATTCGCAACTTCCGCTCAATTTTGAACCTCCGCATCTAGCCCACTCTCTGACTTTCCCTGCGCAAGTGGCTTCGGAAAAATTTCTGTTGCCTTCTTTCTTGCAAGCGTGCTGAAGCTGCGAGCTGTGAGCTGCGAGGCCAGCCAACTCGTCATGTCAGCTCGTCTCTCTTCACAAACATAATCGCCACTTCCTTGCCGGTATTGCGAGCATTGCAAATGGAAGTCCATCGCTTCCTTCCCGGTCGGTCACTTCAAACATAGAGACGAGGGGCCGCGCTTTTACTTGGTTGGACTTTTATGTGGTGAGCTCTTGGACGAGTTGGTGAGTATGCATCCGACCTGCTGACCCAGCCGAACAATCTTTCGGAATGTCCAGCAGCACGAGTCAGCTCAGCTCTCGTGCGTTCCTTCTGTATGGAAGCCGCAATAACACTCCAGCAGCAGCGCCATTTTCGTTCGACGCGCATTGCTCGTGTCGGCCGTTGTCCAAGCACCAGCTGGTTTGGGTCTCGCATACAAATACCAAGTTTAAATATAAAGGGCTAGGGCTTTTCTTCCCAACTGTCCCGTCGTGTATCGGATTTGTTTGGTCTTTTTTGGCCTCACTACAGACAGAAACGCCCGCTCCGTACCTCCCCAACAACGTGTTGCGCGGCTGCGGTCGCCCGGCTGAAAGGAAAGCAACTGACTCGAAACCGCCTGCTTTTTTGTCTGCAGCATCATCGCTCGATAGCCCCGCGTCGCACGCATCGCACTGTTTGTTGTGTGGGAAAAAAGGAAAGCGCCGACATCGAAGAAGAAGAAGAAGCGCGTTCCTTCTATTCATACGCACGACGCTTGCTCGCGGTGTGGCCCATATTCCCAGCAGAACGCGGACGAGAAGAGGGTTGGTTACCAATTGCTCGCTCAGTCGCACTCACTCGCGCGCGCTCTTTCTCTCGCGTGTGCGCTCCCCATTCACGACTTGTAGCACTAGATAGGCAGGCACGCGCGTACGTGCGAGCTGTGTGGGTCTTTGTATAGATAGACAAGCGCTTCATCACCGCCGACACGCGTAACAACAGACAGCAGCATGGACGTCGGCGCAGAAGTGGAGGTGCGCGTGGGCGGCGTCTGGACGCCCGGCATCGTGATCGACTGGTACGTGAGCCCGATTGAGGTCTCTGGCGCAGTCGCGACGATCAAGTTCGACGACGGCACCGTGACGGAGATGAACGTTCCCGAGGACCCGACGCAGCCCGTGGCGAACCTACGGCTGCTCTCCGGCGCCGCTTCTGACTCCCTGGACGTTGACGACCTCACGTCCCTGCTCGAGCTCGACGAAGGCGCGATCCTTGCGGCACTTGAGTGCCGCTTCATGAAGCAGAAGATCTACACCAACACGGGCGCGATCCTGCTCGCGGTGAACCCGTTCCAGAAGTTGCGCGGACTCTATGAGCGCAACGTGATGTATGCATACCTACAGTCGTACGAGACGCGACAAAGCCACCTGAAAGGCAGCAAGATGCTTCCACCGCATATTTATCAGGTCGCGGGCGAGGCGTACAAGGCGATGCTGCTCGGGCTCAATGGTGTGCAGAACGACCAGTCAATCCTTGTAAGCGGCGAGAGCGGCAGCGGCAAAACCGAGTCGACGAAGTTCCTCATGGAGTACTTGGCGCAGGCCGGCGACAACCAGACGACACAGAGCCTATCGGCGTCGCGCATGGGCCAGGTGGGCATCGCTGCTAAAGTACTACAGACCAACACATTGCTCGAGTCGTTTGGCAATGCGCGCACGCTGCGCAACGACAACTCGAGTCGCTTCGGCAAGTTCATCAAACTGCACTTCACATCCGGCGGACGGCTCACCGGTGCAAGCATTCAGACATACCTGCTCGAGAAAGTGCGCTTGGTGTCCCAGTCGATTGGGGAGCGCAATTATCACATTTTCTACGAGATGTCGATCGGCGCGTCGCCCGCAGCAAGGAAACGGTGGCAACTTGACCCTCCATCGGGTCAGAACATGCCGTCGGGTGACTACGGCGACGTCTCGGGGGCAGCAAAACAGTTCCTGCATTACAGATACCTGAACCAGAGCCAGTGCTTCAAGCGACGGGACGGCGTCGAAGACAAAGAGATGTTCCAGCGAGTCGTGGACGCGATGGAAGTCGTGGGATTTACGAATTTTGAGCGCGCGGGTATCTTCGACCTCCTCGCGGCATTAATGCACATCGGCAACTTGGAGTTCGAGCACGACGAGAACAATGACCGCCAGTCTGCAGCGCCGACGAAGCAGACCTCCGAGACAGACTTGGCGCCGAACTGCATATGGTCGAGAGATGCTGCCGCCAGCTTGCTCACGGTGGATGCGGTCCAGCTTGAGAAGGCGCTGAGCGTTCGCAAGATTCGCGCCGGTACTGACTTTGTGAGCGTCAAGCTGTCGGCAGAGCAGGCGAATAATGCGCGTGATGCGCTCGCGAAGGCACTTTACGGCAGATTGTTCGACTGGATGGTGGGCAAGGTCAACGAATTTCTGAAGATGGACGACTCGCAGAAAGCCAAAGGCGGCATGCACTTCATCGGCATTCTTGACATTTTCGGCTTCGAAGTCTTCCCGAAGAATTCGTTCGAGCAGCTCTGCATTAACTTTGCGAACGAGACACTGCAGCAGCAGTTTAACGAGTACGTGTTCAAGATGGAGCAGCAGGAGTACGAGTCGCAGGGCGTGGATTGGAAGTATATCGAGTACTCGGACAACCAAGACTGCGTGAACCTGATTTCGCAGCGCCCGACGGGCATCCTGCCACTTGTGGATGAAGAGTGCCTCATTCCCAAGGGGAACGATACCACGTTCGCGTCCAAGCTGTATCGCGCCTGGGAGGGCCACACCCGCTTCTCTGCGTCGCGAATGCAAAAAGCCAGCGGAAACTTCACGATCGTGCACTACGCCGGCAACGTCGAGTACTCGTCAGTGGGCTTCTTGGAGAAGAACAAGGACGTTCTGCACCAAGAGGCGGTGGATCTGCTCGTGTACTCGCCGCAGGAAGGCAGTTTTACAAGGACACTCTGCGAAGGAATTGGGTTCCGAGCTCGTGCAAAGTCGTCCCCACGACAGCGCGCCGCTGCGAGCAAGCAGCGTGGTGCAAGTGTGGGTCTGCAGTTCAAGGAGCAGCTGACTGCGCTGCTTGAAACGCTGCAGACGACAAACCCACATTACGTGCGCTGCCTGAAGCCGAACGACGTGTCGAGAGCAAACACCTACGACCGTGAACGAGTGCTGAATCAGCTGCGCTGCAATGGTGTCATGGAAGCCGTCCGGGTTGCGCGTGCAGGTTTACCAATCCGCATGCCACATGACGAGTTCGTCGGTCGTTACTTCAGTCTAAAGCGAGCAAAGAACCCCCTCACGATCAAGAAGCCAGGAGTGACCACGTCATTTGGTCTTGGTGACGAAGACTCGCAGGCGTCGATGCTAGCTGGTGAAGCCAAGGATCTGCTGAAAGACTTGTTGACAGTTCTGCCAAAAGAGCACAACGCCGGCTCTGCGCAGAGCCCTTTCGAGCACTCGGACCAAGTCCAGTTCGCAACGAGATGCATGGCGGTAGGTGTTCAGATGGGGATTTCCAAAATGTTCCTCAAGAAGAACACGTACGATTTCCTGGAAGAACTCCGAACGCAACGACTGCGCCGACACATGGTGAAGATTTTCCACGCGATGCTGTGCTTTTTCGCGCGAAGCCGGTATTTGAAGTTCCGACATGCTATCCAGTCCGTCCAAGTGTCCTTCAGATACAAGAGACGCGTCAAGGAAAACCGCAAGCGAAGGATGATTGCGATCCGCCGAAAGAACGGTCACATTGTTCAGGGATTCCTCCGAATGGTGACCCAGCGCAACAAGTACCGTCGATTTATCACCGTGGTTCACATGCTACAGTGGCGATTCCGGTATCGCCGCATGCTGCGAGCAGTTCGACTCGCCGAAAGAGACAATCAGGAACGAAAGCGACGGGAGAAGCAGCAGCAACAACAAGAGCAACAGCAGCAGCCAATTCAGTACAACGACAGCTACACTGCCTCATCGGAGAGCTCTTCGGAGGCATCGCTGACCTCGAATGATGTGGAAGGATCCAACTCGTCCCAGTATTCGGATGATTTCAACTCTTCGAACGACACGTTCCCGAAGCACGGCTTGAAAACGGTTGACGAGCAGAGCAACCAGTTAATGCCGCGTCGCCAGAGCCACTTCGTCGGACGACCAAGCCAAGCGATCGACAACCTGCGACCAATCGGCCATCATCCGAACCACCGGATGTCGCGAACATACAGCGACAACCTGCATCCAAACTACCAAGGAGGACAAGGCAACTTCATGCCAGGTCGTGCGAGCGGCATGCCACCTCGCAAGTCTTCGTTCCGAAACACAAGATCGTCTCGCGCTGTCGCATTGCCGCGCCTGGATGTTGTGCAACAAACCCAGTGGGTCAACGACGAAGACCGATTCAGCTGCCACATTTGCAACAAGCGCTTCAACATGTTTAAGCGGAAACACCACTGCCGCGCGTGTGGAGAGGTGATTTGCAACTCGTGCTCGTTGTATCATCGCATCCAGAGCCGCTCGATGCGTGTTTGCGTTTCCTGCGTTGCGTTCCACTCGCTGGAAAGCCCAACTTCGACTGCCTCTACGTCGACTTTCTCGAGAATCGGCGGTAGCGGCTCTCAAGGACGCAAGAACTCGACCGCATCGAACTTTGAACCTGGTCGAAGCAGCACGCTGAGCGGTCAGTCCGGCCAATCGGGTCAATCCTGGCTGAATCCGTGGCCAGAGCCGCCCTTCCCGGATGACGAGGAAGAGCGTCTCGCCGTGCTAAAGGAACTCAACATCCGAGAACTCGCGACGTCCGGCAAGTTCAACATGTACTGTGAAGTTGCCGCGAAGACGATGAAGTGCCCGATCGCGTACGTGAGTATTATCGAAGACGAAGAGCAGATCCTCGTCGCGAACATCGGTATGGCACACACGACGCTTCCTCGTGAGCTGTCGTTCTGTGCGCACACGATCTGCCAGCCGAGCGTCTTGGTCGTCCTGGACACCAAGAACGACGACCGATTCCGAGAGAACCCGATGGTGAAGGGCGACAAGGGCGCGGTGAAGATTCGGTACTACGCCGGCGCGACGATTTTTTCTCGTGATGGCCATGCGCTGGGCACTGTCGCAGTCTTCGACACGAAGCCTCGCCGTGAAGCTGACCAGGAGCACATCGGCATGCTGCAGCACTTGAGTTTCCTGGCGAGCGAGAAGATGACACAGAGCACGATCCAAGAAGATAGTGATAGCGAATTCCTATAAACGGTCGCCGTCGAAGCAAGTAACTTGCACCCGCACACACTCAGCACAACAACATACAACAGAGTTCCCGCTCGAGATATTCTGTTCTTTCTCGACGCCATCATGAAGGAGTAGGCAGGCAGGCAGCAGCTCGTGTGGAATGATAATTTTTTATATGGTCCTTCCTACAGCGAATAAATAGATATGTAAGTGATGTTTTCATTCCTGGTCATTGCGACTGCAGTGCACCGTCGCTGGTGAGCTATAATGATGCAGTTGCATGCGGTGGGTTTCCGAGACAGATGCCATCCATGCCTTCTTCTTTAGCGGCGCGGCAAAAGCTCCGGTCTTGCGCGTCAGCATTGCTCGCCTGAGATCTGCACAGCTCTCAGTCAAGAACATCAATTGACGCAAGCGCGTCCACGCGAGCTACTACACTTTCGATGATGACAAGTGGCCACACTACGCGTGCACGATTTTGGTGTGAATGCAGAACGCGCACCGCCCAGTAGCAAGTCGCATTGGCTCCACTCCTCTGAATCCGGAGCCACGCAAGGCTTCAAGCGCAAGCGGCTGCCATCCCCACCTACGACTGATCGCAGCTGGCGCTCTGACTGACGGACGGTGGAGAACGCTCTGAATCGCTCCCCTCGTGTTCCCGTGGTCGATTTTCTCGGCACAGCGCCGCGCAGCCCCGTCGCGTCGCACTCGCTCGCCGCACTCGCTCGCCGCACGTCGCGGTTCACGCGGCGCTCAACATGCCGTTTTAAGATTTGTAAGCGCACAACAGTTGCCTGGTCATCAGGTGAGCATCTGAGACGCTTTACTTTTCTGTTAATGTATAGTATAGATGTTTAAATATCATAAGTTTTTAAATATACGGAGAAGATACTGTTTATAATGAGTATAATACTGTTTATAAAGCAATACTCGAAAGGGATCTACTGGGATAGGGCGCGAGCGGTTGCGGTTGCCAAGCCGTACACAAATTTGCTCTAAAGTCGCTTGTAAGAACCAAAATCCATCTGGTTCATAAAATTCGCAAAACGTGAGACAACACAGTTGCTCAAAAAGAGTGGGAGCACAACGACAGTCTGTACGAACGCACGATTCAGTTAGCATACTTCCTCCCATATTGCAACTGAGTTAAAAAAATCAGCAATATCACACCTTTCCGCTGATGTGCGCCACACCACTTTTCGCTCATGTGGTACATGGGACCGGACCCGGAACTCTGTACAGAAAGGACCCAGCATTACACATTCCACCGCCACGACACAAAGCGACACCACAAAGCGACACGCGAGTGCGCGTTCCACCCGTTGCGTTGCATTGCACTGCACTGCGCATTCCCGCTTTCTCCGTCGATCGGCAACACCACCAGCAGACAACACGCGCGCGCGCTCTCGTCCTGCCTGCTCTGCCCATTGCACGTGCATCGACAGATAGCCAGACTCCAAAACACACAAGCCAGTTCCCCCATTTGATCACTCGATCGGTCATCGTGGTTGCGTCACTCGTCAAGTGTCTTCGCACTCTTCTCTTCTGGCGGACAGCGCCGAAGCGACAGCGCCGCCCCAGCGACCCTCCGCCTTCGCAGTTCGTGCAGATGATGCAGACGCAGCTCCGCGTCGCCGTCATCGGCGCGCAGACCATGGACGAAGGCAAGAACAAGCCCTACACTGTACGTCAACCTGCTTGTTCGCATTGCGTTACTCGGTTATGTGTGTAGGTGCAGCTGGAAGGAATGAAGTGAAGTGGACATTGACGTTTGATATGAACGCTTTGATGCTTGTTATGGCTGTGTAGGCGTATCGGACGGTGGTGAACTTCCACGGGCAGTGCTACCAGCGACTGCTGCGCTACAGGGACTTTTACAAATTCCATATCAAACTGCGTATGCGCCGCGCGCCGTCGTCTTCGATCATGTTCCCGAAGAAAGAGTGGACGCACAAGATCTCGCTGCAGGAGGACGTCGTAGAGGCGCGTCAAGTGCTGGTATGTGTGTTCAATATGACGGTCATGCCTCTATTGTCACTGACATAGCAACTAACTGCTATATCGATGCTCTATGCGTGTGTGATGAAACAGTTGAACGAATACATGAATCAGTTGATGAAATACGAATTGACGCCGGGGTGCTACGACCGCCTTCTACGGCTGCTCAAGGTCGGCGACTACGACACGGAGACCAAGGGCTACCCGGTTCCGCGCAAGGGTCCCTCATCTGTAGATGTGAAGGGAGCGGACCGCGCGACCGTGGACCTGCTACGCGACCAGGAGAACGAAGAAGCCGACGACCGCGTCGAGCAGTTCCGGAAACGACAGGACGAAGTGGCTAAGTCTCGTCGCGAAAACGGCGGCGCCACCACGGACCGCATTGGCGGCGTCGCGACGATCGTCAACACGTCGGTCGTGTACCGATCCATAGCGTCCAACTCCGACACGGTGATGACGGAAGACGAGCGTTCGGCAAATGAACGACAACCGCAGAGCGACGAAGAAGAGCCGGAGGATGAGTTGCACGATCGTGAGTCGATGGCACCACTGAGCGCGCAGTCTTCTCCGCAAAAGTCTACAAAGCAGCAGCGCCACGACCTGCGCGCGAGCATGTCGGTGCCCATCCAGCAGCAACGCGTCAAGAAGGTGCAGTTTCAGTCGCCTGAGCAGGAGTTAGACTCACCCGACCCGACGGCGTCCGACGTCGTGAAGCAACCGAACGATTTGTCCCCCGAGCGCAAGTACGGCCCGAAGGTCATGAAGCAGTTAAGCAACATCGAGGACATGTTCGCGGAGCTCGACACGCTGGACGGCCACTCGCTGCCGTCGGAATTCCACTCGTCCTCAGCGATTCTGGCTCGAAACCGTGCCGAGAGCGTCTGAGGGTGAGAGGCTCTGCACCAAGTGCCAGTGAGAAAAACTGGGGGCGAAATATGGGATTTCTGCTCGCATTCTTGTTTCCTTCCGCGAGCATTGGGACGGAAGAGTTGTTCCCACCACCATCATCTATCTATGATAAGCATTAACAAACGAAACTCTTATCTTTCATCATCCATCACATTGGAGTGTTCGTGGTTTCGCATTAGTGCTCTGTACATATCACCAAGCTCACTTGGTCCTACGAGAGGATGAATAGCGGGCGTCTCATAACGGGCTCGAAGTCATGAATGAAGCCATTACCAGCCCTATGTGATGCATGTCACTTGAAGGTCATTCTCATTAAGCAAAACGAAAATAAACCCGTTACACATCCGGGTTTTAGTCGCAAACGGTATTTGTGTTGGATATTTCGTGACACACATAAAGGACGAAGATGGCGCGCGGCAAGAGCTGGCGGCTGCAGGAGGATATAAGCCTCGTGCGTGCGATCGTACGCGTGCTCAGGGACACGAGCACGTTCGACCGTGGGGCCATCGCCTTCTGGACGCGCGTGACCGCGCTCTACGAGCAGCTGCTGTCGGACGAGCAGGCGCCGCCGCGCACGTCCGGCGCCGTCGAGAGCCGCTGGAAGACGCTGCAGGCGGCCATGGCCACGTGGGTCAAGTGCCTCGCGGGCGCCGCACGCAGTGTGGGCGCCGACTCACCCGAGGCTGCGCGCATCGCCGCTGCCATGGAGCTTTATCGCGAGCAGGACCCGAAGAAGCACGCGTTCGAGAGTCTCGAGGTGTGGGAATGTCTGCGCAAGGAGATGCCGCACTACGAGGAATTCGTGACGTCGTCCACGTCGTTCTACATGATGCAGAAGAAGCGCGAAGGTGTGTTAGTCGATGACGATGATCGTGACGAGAACGATGAGTATGAGGACGCGACGAGTACGCCCAGCAGGAAGAAGAAGCGCGCGAGTCTCTCGGTCTACGACGCCGAGGCGGCGCTGATTGCCCGCAGCGCTGCGACAGCGACGTCACCTCGTGAGGTCAATGGAGCTCCTCGTCCTGTGCCCAGCAGAGCACCTCCTGCTACTGAAGTGGCTCGTGAACCACACCGGATGCCTGTAATAGCATCACCAGCACCAGCGAGATCTGTAGTGACATTGAGAGCGCCTTCTTCTCGGACAACTGACGCAGAGGAGGACGTGGACAAGGCCAAGTATCGCAAGGCGATGGTGGACGCGGCCGAAACGCGCAACACGCTGCTGGCCGAGCAGAATGCGATCGCGGCCGAGAAGAACATGATCGCACTCTTCGCGAGCCGCGACGATACCGTCTCGACTGAGTTCTTCGACCTCAAGCGCCGCATCGCGCTCGCGAAGCTCAAGCGCGACTTCGCCGCCTTTTTGGGCTAACTTCACCGTGTTAGTGTATATTTGATTGACTTTGAGTATGCTTCGCATGCCCAGATCGGTATTTGTATTGTATCCACAGCAATGGTCATCGACAGCATTCAGAATTCTCATATCACAAACGTCCCAGCGATAGCCGAAGCTCCAGCAGCTGACTCGTTCGGCTTGCTCTTGGCGACGAGCGCGAGCCGCTGCTTGAGACTCTGACGCACGTCGCGCATAGCCTGGATCGTGCGCTCGTCGCAGCCCAGGCGCTCGAGGTTCGGCACGATCTTCTGCACGTACGAGAGCAGCTCTACGTCGGCGATCGGCGAGTCTTCTCTTTGCTGTTGCTGCTGCTGAACCTGATCACCAGTGCCATTCCGGCTGCCGTTGTTATTAACAACGGAAGCGCTTGGTTTATTGCCTTCAGTATCTCCATTGACCGTGTTGACCCCAGTGGCGGCGCTCACACCTGCGCTGTTGCCTTGAGACTGGCTCAAGGCCTCGTTTGTCAAAGCGCTCGAGCTTGCTGCATCCACGACGCCTTCCACTGCTCCTGACCTACTCAAGGCCCCTGATGCGAGAGTACTACTACCGGTACCCGCTGCCTCACTGGTGCTAATGCTGGCACTGAGGCTGTTGTTGAATGCCTGGGCGGCCGGCAGCTCGTCGGCAATGGAAAGAAAGTCCTCATCACTCGAGCCCACGAAGTGCAGGTTGTCGCACTCCTCGGGCGGACTCAGGATCTCCTTGAACGCCATCACACGCTTGAGCGGCAGCTTGTACGAGATCTCCTTGATCGCCGAGTCGAGTTCGTTCTCCGCCTCGTCCAGCAACGCGTCGTCCTTCGTCAGCGGCGGCAGTAGCATCTCCCCAAAGAGGTGCGAGTTGAGCCAGCATCGCACCACGAGGCTCTTGGGCACGTCGTGCCACGCGGCGCGACACCAGCGCATGGCTTGCAGCTCGTCCACGCTGTAGATGTCTGCGTCGCCAGCCTCGTGGCGGTCGAGTGCGTGCACCATTTGCCGCTTCCGGTAGCGGCGCTTGAACGCGGCCATGATGCCTACTTCCAGCGGCTGCACCACAGATCCAGCCGCTGCTGCTGAAAGGTTGCTCTGCGTCATATTGGTGCTGGTTGACGATGATGATGGGAGTTTGAGCACGCGGATGTTGGTGAGCTTGAGGCCGCGCGTGATGTGCGACGGCGCGTCATCGACCAGCAGGAGAATGTGACGATCTTCGATCTTCATCTGCGAGTTGAGCGTGTTGAGCCACTTCTGGAACACGATCGCGTTCACCCACGTGCGCTCGCTGTAGCTGTAGTTGAATGCGGGCTCAGCTGCGGTGCCACCAACCGCAGCATTAGCAGCGTCCATCGCTTGCTGCTGCTTCTTTCGCCCCGAGGCTGTCGTCGCTGCGCTTGAAGTCTCGAGCGCCGTGCGTCGCGAGCTGCCGATGAACAGCGGGTCGAGGCGCTCGCTGCCGTCCGCGTTCACTGCGAGCAGCATAGTTAGTCGCTCCTTCGAGGCTGGCTTCACAGGACCACTGGCAGTTCCAGGGTTAGCATTAGCACCACCATTCGCTCCTTTGCGTGGGGTCTTTTCAGGCGACATGGCGTAGAAAAGGCCGGTCTCGTCCACGTTGAAGATGTCGCGCGCGTTGTAGTCCTGGAGGATTTGTTGCAGACTCCACGAGCCCAGGTCCACGGCGACACCAGTGGCGATATCCGAAGCGAAGCTAGGGGTCGTGGCGCTGATGCCATTCGCGCCCGTGGTGATTGCCGCCAACGCCGCCTCGCTAGCGGGCGCGTTCGATAGGATCGTCTGATGGCGCTTCTTGAAGCCCGTGAGCCAGCCGTTTGAGAACGAGATCTTGTCGTCAATCCCTAGCAGCTGCGCGAACGCGCGGCCCTTCTCCTTGATCAGGTCGCCCTGCAGCCGCTGGCTGTTGTGGCTCGACACGAGCAGCCAGTGCGATAGTGCAGCCTCGAGCTGTGGGTGCTCCACGTACGTCTTACGCTTCTGCGCGAGGTGATTGCTCTCGAGCGCGATGTACTTGTCCTTCTCCGCGAGAATGCGCGAGACCGTACTCTGGTTCAGCGGGCCCGTAAGCGCGAACTCCTCCTTCGCCCAGAAGCAGAGCTGCGCCTGCGTCACCTTGCTCGTCGCCGCCTTGATGCACAGCGCCTGGCGCTGCTCGTTCGTGAGGAAGATGTTGCCCTTCTTCAGACGCTTGCGCGGGGCGACGGCGGCGGCGACCGGCGCCATCGGCAGCGGCGCAGCAGCAGTACCAGCATCGTGGTCCACCGCGGCGCGCTTCGTCATGGTCTCCTGTTGTACAAAACTTAGGTCAAGAGGAAAATGCAGCAAGAGAGAGCCAACAAACAATAAATATGCATTTAGGGAGTACTATGCAACAAAAGAGACTTGCCACACGACGTTCAGGATCCTCAACTCGGAGCGATCGAGGGCTGAACAGAAAGTAGAAGACGCGAACTTGTGCGCGTCTTCGACAGCGGGCGGATCGTCGACGATATGATGAGTAGCTTTTGCGCATATGGTTCCACTGAAGTGTACAACCACCTCCGCTCGAATTGTAAGCCAGTCGTTAAAAGGCATGGCCGTCTAATGGATCACTTTCACGAGGGGCCAGAGCCGGCAAACTCTCTGCAGCGGGTCATCGTATGACTGGAACGACTGGAGTGGATTGGGGGAAGGGGCAAAGACTCTCGAAGCGCAGCCATAAAACCCCAAGCTGCAGGCAACACGCTAACGCTAGTCCCACAAGAACTCAACTCATTGGTGTGCCTTTCGCTCTTCCTTCCAACCTCCGCTCCAGCTCCAGGTTGCCTGCTGCTCTGTTTCGGTTTCGCCAGTTTTCCTAGAGGAAGAAGGCAGAAAGACAGCTGGCCAGTAGTACGTCCGACCACCCACTCGTGTCGCCTGCTTCCGACAGACAGAGAGACCGCGGGAGGAAAACATGCATGCTTTGGCAGCGCCACTTTGCCTTCTCGTCGAGGCGATTCGTTCGGACGCGCGGTCGTGTGTGTGTGTGTGTGTGTGTGTGTGTGCCGTCGTGTTAATACTGTGGTAGCGAGCCATTCGGTCATTACACACACACCACGGAGAGTGAGCACAAAGGCGGCAGCTTTTGCTTGTGTTCGTGTGAAGGCGAACGCAAAGAGCCGATGATGCCCATTCGAGTGTCAAATGCGATAGCTCGCTTTCACTGGAGACATGCGGTGCCTAACAAGTAACAGACCTACTTGCAGATCGCATCCATGGTGCACATCCACGTGTCGAGTCTCTACAATGAAGGATTGGATCAGATGACGACATCCAAAGCCGAGCGATCTTGCTGGCCGCGCAAGAGGGAGATCCTCAGTCTGTTCTCCACAATTTGTATCTTCGCATGTCGCTCGCTCTTTCTTATTCCGGCAGCGTGAGCATGTGACAGAGCATGAGCATGAGCATGTGAAGGCCAAGGCTCACCGTTGCGGATCACCATTTGCATCACATCACTCAGCGATCGTTTGCTTGTTTGCCATCGCCGCCAAACGAGCAATCAGCCATCACGCTCGCTGCTGCGTTTGCGCGACATGTCGCTACTGGTCAGCCGGCTGACAGGCTGTCACGAGCGCATCGACTGCTTCTGACCACATTTCTCTCCAAAACGGACCTTGTTCTGACGCTTCAATTTCAGTTTTTGACTGCACGGTTGATGCTTCAGTTCCAAAACACGGTGAGTTATACTACAAAGACAAGCAAAATAGCACAAAACAAGGTGCACTGAGTCGATTTCTCGCTCCGGTTGTGAACTGGAGTTAGCACTACTGCGCCTGTTTCTGGTCAAGAACAGAAAAAGCCAGCGCGGATGATCCATTCCTCTTCAATTCTTTTACACTAGAGCGTTGTATGTCGGGCACTCTCGCGAAACTGTATCCACGAATCCTCCTGTCAAGAACGTAGGCCAGAGACCGGCCACTCTCACTGGCCTTCGCACCTGTGTGATCATCACTCTCCCTGCTTTCGCATTTCCCCCACACACACAACTAAAGCCCGCCATCGCGTGTTGTGAGTGTACACGCGAGCCAAGCAAACTCCAAAGAGCTCCTCGAAAGAGTGCGACGCTGCTGGTGATCTGCCGACTGATCATCCCCACGAGCAGCGCGCTCTCTGTCAATCAGTCAGCTCAACGTCACCTCTACGTCTCTTCCTGCCTCACTCCCTGCCTTTCGTTGACTCTGCGCCTCGTTCTCCTCCTCCTCCCATCGCCCGGCTTTCTCTCTCGCACTCACGCGCGTCCAGCTGGTTCCTCCTCCCGCTCGCGGCGTCAGCAACACATGCCGCGTGCGCCCATGCAGGAGACCGCGGCGATGGCGCCAGACCGAGACCAGCGACCAGACCCGCGCTTCTGCTGGCCAGCGACCCACCAGCAACAGCAACATCAGCGCGTGCCGCCGCCGTCCACACGTGAACATTCCGACGCGATGACTGGGAAATCGAGATTTGCGCACCGCGCGGCGCCCCAGGACAGCAGCGGCGTACCGATAATACAGCCCCCCCCCGCGTCGTCTTCGTTTTCTTCCCCAGCGTCTTCATCGGCGTCTTCGGTGTCTAGGAGCTACACCAGATACATCGAATCAGCCAAGAGTGGGAGTAGTAATAAGTACAGGGACCTGCGCACCAGCACGAGCAGCACAGCGAGCACGAGCAGCAGCAGCACGCGCCGGAGCGACGCGAGTAGCCGAAGCAGTAGCAGCAGAAACAACAGGAACAACCAACATGACGATGCGTTCCGCGGCATCGCGTCATCGCTCGAGCGTCACGAGTCAGCGTCCAGGCGGCGCGTCCACAGGGAGATCGCGGACGAGCGTATGCGGCTCGAGCAGCAGCAACTCATGGAACAGGACCCGGACTACCTGCCGATCGACAGCAAGCACTACAAACAGCAGGTGACGCGCACGAAGAAGAAGCGCGCGCGACGCATCAAGCTCAAGCACTACGGACTCGCGAAGCAGGCGGCCAAACTCAACAACCTTAGCGGCTTCCTGCTCCACTCGATCACGCCGCGCGAGTCGTCCATCCTCACGTACACGTCCATGGCGTCCCCCGGGACGCACACGGAATACGACATCGTGGTCGAGAACTTCCGCACGGGCATGATCTGGCAGGTCTCGCGCCGCTACTCGACCTTCCGCCTGCTGCGCGAAGAGCTTATCAAGCCCTTCCAGGCGCCGCACTGCCACTACTGCGCATCCGTCATGCGCGACATGCAGAAGCTCGAGGTGCACTTCCCGGGCAAGCGCCTCTGGGGGTCCACGAGTCTGTCGGTCGTGCGTGGGAGAGCTGAGCGGTTCCAGAAGTATCTCCACGGCCTGCTGGATATCGCCACGAGCGGCTACAAGCTCAATTGCCGGCTCATCGCCAACTACTTTGTTGTGCAGCTGCGCAATTTTCTGACGAGTGAGAGCGTGCGCTACAAGGGCATCCCAGGCGCTTACGGCCAACAGATCCCGAGTCTGCTGCGCGAGCTCTCGGTACCGCGGAGTCCGAACGACCACATGACACTGCAGACGATCCAGGAGCACTCGTCGCGGTCCTCGCGCGGTTCGCTCTTCGAGGACGTCGAGGGTTTTGATGAGAAGGACTTTCGCGAGAAGTTGCGCATCGCCGAGGAGCACGACCGCCACTACATGCTGGCGGCTGCACGCGATGGTGGCGGCCTGAGCAATACCAACCAGTACGGCTTTGACGACTACTGCTTCCGCGAGGAAGACGAGGACGAGTACGGCGACGACGAGGAGGGAGATGACGACGATGACGATGACGACGACGACGACGAAGTAGACGATGGCTACGAGGGCGAGCAGCAAAAACAAAAGCGCCAGCACAAGGCGTAGAAGTGAAGAAGTCAAGAGAGAGCAGCTCTCAGTCACCTATTTCTCATTTCCATCCACCTGGTCCATCGGAAGACTTTGACAGGAAGGAAAGGAAATGGATACGAGCAGCTACAAGGCTGAACAATCACAGACAAAGCGAGACGACACGTTCATTACGACTCTGTTACGCACAAACCCACATGCAGAGCTAGCTACTTCGTAGGCTAGCGAGCTCATCACCCTAGCATCCCTACTTATTTATTAATTTAAGAGCGCACTCGCGTCCTGGTTGAGCGCGACGATGATGACGCTGATGTTGTCGTGCGCAAAGTACTGCTGCGCCTTGAGCAATATCTCCTGGGCCGCGAGCTGCACGTCGCCGTGTGTGAGCAGCTTGCGCCGGATGAAATTGACGCACTGCTGCGACGAGAGCACGTCGAAGAGCCCGTCGCTCGCGAGCAGCAGGAACTCGTCCTCGTCATTCACCACGCGCTCGTAGATATCCGGTGTCGCGATCAGGTGGCCGTCCTGCTTGTGCGCTAGGTCGCCAAAGCCGCGCGAGATCGCGAGGATGCCATCCAGTCGCCCGTTGTGCACGAACCCGCCGCTGGCCTCGATGCGCGCCTTCTCCTCGGGTAAAGCGGCCTTGTGGTCCTTCGTGAGTTCCACAGCAAGCCCGTCGGTTGTGCAGAGCACCGCGCGGCAGTCACCCACGTTTGCAATGTACAACGTGGTCGGCGGTTCTTCATCGTCTTTGTCCTCCTTTTTGTCCTCATTCTTCTGTTCTTCCTCCTCTTCAGCTGCGGCCATCGTCTCGTCAGCCACTGGTGCCTTGTCCTCCTCAGTCAGTCTGCGCTTCTTACGCTTCGCCAGCACCGCAAACACGGACACAGCGCCGGAGAACGAGATCGGCTGCAGATGGCACGTCATCTCGTTCACGTCGCTGATCTCCTCGACCTCTTCTTCATCATCGTCGTCATCATCGTCGTCGCCGACATTGTCATCATCATCTGCAAAGCCAAACTCCGCGCCGACTATTGTGCGCTTGCGCTTCGGCAGCACGCTGCGGTTCTGCGCGTCGAGGATCTCATGGTCAATGGTATCACAAATACTAGCAATCGCTGACAGCGGTGCGTCGACAAAGTCCGGATGCGAGAAGAACCGGTGGTGGAGCTCCTTCTGGAGCCACATGGCCGTATCCTCGCCGTTGTGGCCGTCATAGACCCCAAAGAAGCCTAGCGACGCAAACTCCTGAGCCACTTGCGGACCGTACTGGCCCAGTGCGCACTCGGCGATGCCCGTGGACTTGTCCTCCATGTACGACCGCGACATCTTGGCCTCGGCGTAGCCCGAGCGGATGCGCAGCGTCAGGTTCTCGCGGATCTTGCTGCTCACGTACACCTGCACGATACGTTGCGCCTGGAAGTCGAGCAGGTTCGAGGCCGACGAGCCGCGCGACGGTGGCTCGAGCGGCGCGAGCTCGTCGTCGTCTGGTACGATGTCCAGGTTGCCCGGCGTGCCGATGAGGTCGTTGAACGTCGCGTCCACGTCCACGTCACCCTCCACATCGCTGTAGATAGACTCATCACTGTCACTATCCGACGCCGAGTGACCGCTGCCGTGGCTCGTGTCCCGCCGCAGTTGCTCCTGGCCGTCGTTGGTGTCGGTCGTACCTCGTCGACTTCGGCCATGGCCCTTGCGGCCGTGGTGGTCGTCCTCGTCGTCCTCGTCGTCGTCCTCGTCGTCCACCTCGGTCACCTGGACGCAGTCGAGGTCGTCCATGTTGAACTCGTCCACAGAGCTGCTGTCGAGACCACCACCGCCGCCGTGGGCCGACGATTTCTTGGACGACGAGCCCGAGCCGTTCGAGCCCAGCGAGCCGCCGCTGTTATTGAACGGCGAGCTCCCGATCGACTTGCGCGAGCTGCTCTTGGTCTGCGACGATGACGCACGGCCGAGCTCGCGCCCGCTCTTCGTGTGAATCGGCACACGCGAGGCGACCGAGAAGTCGTCGTCACGGGCCTGGAAGAGGATCTTTCGCGACTGGTAGTCGCCGTCCTCGTCGCGGAAAACCTCGGACGTGACCATCAAGAAGTCCTTCTTGCGCGAGAGCGAGCGCTTCATGAGGTCCAGGTCCGTCGTGGCCTGGCCGCGCGCGTCACCGACAGATCCATTCTCGCTGGACGATGAGAAGCTGTCGCTGTTGCGGTCACGAACACTGTTGAGATCGTCGCCCCCCGCGGTCGTCGCGTACAAACCGTCCGACAGCCGCGTGACCGACGTGAACGACGTGCGTCCAAAACCCTCGAGGTTGCCCGTGTCCGGATCCTTGATCATGCGACCACTACTGCGCTTCTTGAGCAGCAGCAGCGGGTTCTGCTCGACCGAGTTGTTGCGTGAAGTGATCGTGGCCACCATGCTGGGCGACGACTGGTGACGTGGGGACGTGGGTGTCGAGCTTCCCGACGAGTTGTTGGACGTCGACATATTGGACCCGGATGCCTGGCTGGTCTGGTTCGTGCTCACGGACGACGAGCTCGGGTACCGACTGCGCGCCGAAGGCCCCGCAGCCGGCAGGATGATCTCCGTTACCTTGGCACGGTCCACGGAGAATGCCATGCGCTTCTGCTCGAGCAGCAGCTCTCGGCTGCGCGCCGAGAGCTCCTTGTGGCCGTCCATGAGGTGCACGCGCTTGTGGTGGCGCCACGCGTTGATCACGCGCGAGACCTCCTCGGTGGACGACCGGCCCGGGCTCGTGGTGGACGACGACGACGTCGATGCGATGGACGTCGACGTCGGGATGCGGTTCTCCAGCTGGCCTGACACGGGTGTGCCCAGGCCCAGCGAATGCCCGCTGCTCGTACGCACCACACCGCCGGTAATACCTCCCTGCTGCCGGGTCTTGACGAGCAAATGCGCTCTCTCAAGCGACCCGGCGAGACTCAGATCGATGCGCTCGGGGATGTTCTGGATTGCGCGCTCGCTCTCGTCCAACGATACCGTGAGGTCGTTCTCCTTTTCGGCCAAACCCAGCGGCTCGCTCCCCTCCTTCGTGATCCAGTCGTGGTTGAAGCAATCGTTGAGCGTGAGCCGCAGACTCGGGTCCTTCGTGAGCATGCGCTGGATGAGGTTTTTCAAGTGGGGCTCCATTGTGCGCTCCGACTCCTTGGGGAACTTGAGCTCATCGCGCTGCACCTTCTCGGCCAGCACGATCTCGTTGTCCGCGAGCCACGGCGGCCGGCCGATCACCATCATGTACAAAGTAGCGCCCAGCGACCAGACATCGACCGACGGACCCGTGTACGTGGCGTCAATGTTGAACATCTCGGGCGCCATGAACGCTGGTGTCCCCTTGGCGCCAGACAGCGTCTCGCTTTCGTTCATGATCATGCGCGCCGTGCCAAAGTCCGCGATCTTGGCCACACCTTCTTTGCTCACAAGGATGTTCTCGGGTTTAATGTCGCGGTGGATAACCTTGTGAAAGTGTAGGTAGTGCAACCCACTGAGCAAATCGCGCATGTACTTGCGAGCCACTTCCTCGTTCAGTCCGTTGGTGCGTGTGACCTCGTCCATGAGGTTGTGCTGTACGTACTCCTGCACCAGGTACATTTTCTCGCTGGATGGGTCGTCAATCACTTCCACGAGCTTCACAACGTTCCGATGGTTGAGCTTCTTCATGATCGCCACCTCACGGCGCAGCACATCCTGGAGCTGGTCCTCCTTGCCCGCCATGCGCTGGACAAAGGTCTTGTGCATGATCTTGACCGCGTACAAATTGTTGTCCTCCTCGCTCTGGCAGAGCTTCACACGGCCAAAGGTGCCCTTACCCAGGTCACCCTTGATAATGTACTTGTTCACGACCTTCTGGCCGTTCTTCAGCCGCTGCTTGACGAGCTTGCGGGTCTCAGTGGCTTTTACGGGTGACGTGGGCGCTGGGGGTGGGATTACCGTCGGCATGTTCGGGTCCGCGTTCACCGTGAGCGCTGGCGTGCTGGGACTCGCGGCCCCGCCAGCTTCTTTGCCTCCCGTAGTGGACGCGCGTTGCTGGAGTCGCAGGCGCATGGCTCTTCGCGTGGCCTTCTCGACATACGCCTCGTTGATGAACCGCTGGAACGAATCGGACGTCTGGCACTTGTCAAAGTCTTCCTTGGTCAAGTACAGGCACTTGACGGGCCCGATGGCGCGCACCGAGGCCGTGCGCGGTTCGCTGTAGATGAGTGACATCTCACCAAACACGTGGCCTTCGTACAGTCGCGTGAGCTCCTTCTCGTAGTGCTTCGTGATTGTCGAGCCATCTGCCTTTGTAATCGTGGTCGTCGCGCGCTCCGAGACCACGGCCTCGCCCCTTGTGATCATGTAGAACCGCGTGCCTTCCTCGCCCTGGCACACAATGTACTCGCCGTCGTTAAAGTTCGCGGGCTTGAGTCTGCTCAGCACGATGTCCTGGTCGTGGGCGCTCAGGCGCGCCAATAGCGGCACCTGCTGCAGCATGAGGCTTAGATGCACCTGACCGATACGCTGGAAGTCCTCCTGGGTCAGGTACAAGAGCTCTACGTCGCCAATGGCGCGTACGGTGGCCGTGCGTGGGTCGTCGTAGATGAGCGCGAGCTCGCCAAAATAGTGGCCGGCATGCAGGTGCGTGACCATGCGCTCCTGCTCCTGGCTGCCGTTCTTGGTCGTCTTGGTGACCACGGCGTTGCCCTTGGCGATCATGTAGAACCGCGAGCCGCGCGTCCCCTGCTGCACGATGATCTCACCGTCCTGGAACTTGGTCGGCTTGAGCGCGCGCACGACCTGCTCCTGCTGGTTCTGGCTCAGGTTGCGAAAGAGCTGCACCTGCTTCATGACCTCGTACACGGGCATGTTCTCCTGCATAAAAGGCGTGAGCACGGGCTCATCGTCGTCCTCCAAGTCGTCGTCCTGGTCGTCTGGGGAGCTCAGCCACGTGGCCAAGGCGGTGATGCTGTTGGAGCTGCTTGTGACGCTCGCGCGCCCGGCCGTCGGCCCGCCCGTGAGCGAGCTGGACGAGTGCGCACCGTGCAGCGTGGACGTGGACGACGAGAACGAGCTGTTGCGGTCCGCGTTCTCTCTTTGCTTGGGCGAGAAGATGGCGTCCTCGGGCTCGTCGAGCCAATCGTTCACCTCGATCTCGTCGTCCTGCACAACGTCGTCGTCGGACGAAGAGTCCGAATCTAGGGACGAGTCTGAACTCGAGTGCGAGCTCTGCTTGGACTGGATGCGCGCGATGCGCGCCTTCGAGTCCGTGCGACTGAGGCTGTTTCCCGTGGCCACGGACCGGAAGCGTGAGAGCGTCGGCGGTTTGAACTCGGCGTCCAGGGCTTCAAACGTGCGTGGGGACATCACGACCGATGACGTGCGCGACGACGACGAGTGCGGTGATGATACGAAGCGCTCTTCGGCGAACGGGTCGCCACCGTAATGGAGGCCCGGGCTCTCCTCATCCACGGGGACCGGTGGTGGTTCCGTAGAACCACTAGATACAGGTGGCGAGATGTCAGGCAGACTCGGCCGCTTAGCCGAGAAGAGCTTGGCCATTATCGACGAGCCGGACGAAGACGTGCGGCCGAACGCGGAGGACATGAAGCTGCTGGCACGGTCTGCTGCTGATGCAGAGGCGGCATCCGTATGCTGCTCGTCGCCTGCGCTGCTGGTGCTGTCGACAGAGAGCTGCTCATGCGTCCTCTTGTTGGCATTATTTTCATCATCCTGCTGCATGCTACTTGGCGTGGAAAAAAGTGGGAAACTGCCAGTTGCCGCAGCAGTGCGACCTTCTGTGTGTTCCATTTCTTCTTCTTTGTTGCTGGAGAAGGAGCTGCCGCGCTCCGTGGTCAGGCGCTGACCCATGGCGCTGCTGCCGCTGATGGGTGGGGATCTGTAGGGCGATCAGTACGGAGGGGCTCCTGCTGGCTTGAAGCACGGAAGGAAGGCACACGATGGGCGCACACGTGCAGCGTTGGTCTCTCGCTCGGACTCGCGCTTGATGGCCGCTTGCTGCTTGGTGAAGTGTGGATGAAATTGCGATGGTGAAGCGACGAGGTCCATTGGAATGTTGCACGGAGGTTGCTTGATCTCGGATTTGGATGATGATGCGACGAAAAAGTTCTGGAAGGTCGCACGAAGGTCGCGTGATTTGGATATTTTACACACACCTATCAAGTAGAATACGGAGACATATAGAAACTTGCGAATAGAATATGAAGCAAATCAGACGACAGCAGATAGCTGTTCCACATTTCATGTCGCAGTTGAAGGACAACCACAAAAAATGTCCACCTCAGCGAGACAAAGAAACTTGGATCTCTCAGAAAGTGTCGCGACTAAGATCACTCCATCTCGACCCCGCAAGACTCAAGGGCGTTGTGTACTCGCTTATCAAAGTCTCTGGTTAACTAAATAAGACTGGCTGTGCGTTGCGCTATGCGACGCCAAAGTCCATGGGCTTGGGCAACTCACGCATGAACTGCGTGAAGCGGTGTTCGTGCTCGCACCACCAGCGCACGGCCTCGAGTTCGCTCACCTTCTCCTTGTCAAAGAGCACGGCGATGACCTCCTCCTCGAAGTTGTCCTCGCGCCTTCCCATGTGCAGCGCCACGCCGTCGCGCTTCGCCTTCTTGTCCGTCTTGCGGTACATCGTGCTGAGCTCGAACTTGGCTGCGTCCTGTAGTACCAGCCGAGCCTTCGTCTCACTCGAGTCAAAGTCGATGCGCCGGCCGCCAATCATGGGCTGGTCGCTCCAGGACTTGAGTGGTAGCAACAGCTGGTCGTCTGTAGGTTGTGCTGCTTCTGGGTTTTCTGTTGCGGCCTCAATGCCTTCTATTGCTGAGCTCTCGTCGTCGTTCTCTATTATGGCTGCTGTCTTGGCAGGCGATTGCGAAGTTCGCTTGGAAATCGACACCATAAGCTCCGACTTCATGCTCTCCAGGAGGTCCGAGGAGATCTCGATGGCCTGCGACACTGGCACGGAGCTTTGCGGCTTCTTCCGTCGACCAGCTGAGCGTGGTGGTACTCTCGGGATCGCCTTCTCTTTCAGGCCAGCGCTGGGCTTGGATGATGGCTCACTAGCTCCTGAGGTGTCGAGCTTCCTGGAATTACTGCCAGCTCCACCACCACCAGTGTCACTACGCTGAAGCACGCGAGGCGGCTGGGCCGTGGTAGTAATGGACGTGGAGATGGAGTCCTTCGTAGGCTTGTCGCCGAGCGTCGCGCGCCGCAGGATCTTGGGCTGGAACGTCAGTTCCTTCTCCTTCTCTTCCTCCTGGCGCGAGCGCTCGGCCTCCATCTTCTCCTGCTTCTTGCGCAGCCACTCGGCCTGGCGCTCGGCCATCGACAGCGACGAGAACTTTTTCGTGGCTGTACCAGACGTCGATCCTGCGGCTCCAGCCGAAGAATCACTGGCTGCACTCTGACTGGGTGTACCCAGGTCGCTTTCCTCGCTCAGCGGTGGCTCGTCTCCCTCATTATTAGCCCTGAACTCTCGGTCATTTGAGAGGATGATGAGCTCCTTGCCAGGACGGATCTTTCCGCGACTCGGACTCGTGTTCACGGATCTGGTGCTGCTGAGATCGGCGTACCGCGTCGCAAAGCACGGTAAATCTTGCATCTCCAGCACTACGGTCACGGTCAGGCACCATAGAGAGAGTATTAGAAACCAGTGTTGTGTACCAATCGTATTCTGTTGATGGCGTACGGATGTGCTTCCAGCACTTGAGTTGCACGTGCGGGTAGATGTCGCCGCGCTGCATGTGTCTCCGGATCATCTACACAGATAGACACGTAGCAACCACTCAGTTAAAGAACTTCACAGACCGCTACGTAGACAAAGAGATTGAGAGCTCGGTACCTCTTCTGAGCCGTCGTCAGGCATCCCAGCGCGGTTTGCCTCGTCCTTGAGCCACTGCTCCACGAGCTTCACGCGCGGGTGCCACCAGTTGGCCTCCGGGCCGAGCGCGTTCGCGTCTTCCAGCAGGAAATTGAACTACATCGAGAAAGTGTTTAGGCAAAAGCACAGCAATCGCGAAATACTTGCTTAGATACAACTCTACGTCAGATTATGGAGCTATAGGCAAGCGTACCATGTTGTCGTTCAGCGCCGCCTCGCTCACGGCGATAGTCTGTACCATGGCTCGCTCGGCAGAGCACAGTAGAAGGGTTTTTTGCACGCACGAGACTCGACCTTCGCGCGCGGTACCAAAGCTTCTCTCCTTGTGTGTGCGCGTGTGTTTAAGAATGTCAGAAGACGAATTGCGTGCATATAAATAACCGAGACCACCACGCAGCGGCACCACTCATGCAGAGCTATTTCCAGCGAGACGGAGTGCATGCAACCAGGATTTGGGAGCTGGTGGGTGGCTGGTGGGAGGCTGGTGGACGGGTGTGATGCCAGCGCCGTGGACATACGGTCCTAGGCCAGCTGCAGAGCTCTGCGCTGTGTTTTGTTTGCTTGATGGGAATACTGAGCGCACATGAGGTTGACGACAACTTCAACATGGGACTCAGATGTTGGCAGCTAAAGTCTGAGCCGAATCACCGAGTGTCACTGAGTGACTCGTCACTTGTTTGGGATCCACGAAAGATGAAGCAGCCGAGCGTCGTCGTCACACTGCTTGTGCTCGTCTTCCTCAGCAAATTCTCGCACGCTCAAGCAGGGAGCATCTGTGCGAAAGATAACTCATTCATTCATGGCTCTGTATCCGTACTGCTCGCACGCCGTAACTCTGTCGGTTGCTGCGGCTCTGCGTGTGCAGGCGTGTCGACAGGAGACTGCTGCAGCTTTTCGCCCGCTCATACGCAGCCACCGTGCTGTGGTTCATCACTCACAGGCGCAGGTATTGTTCTACCCATCGCTTTGCAGCAACAGATCACGAGTTGTATGTGTCTAACCGTCCTCGCTTGCAGACGCGATCAGCTGTGGAGATGATGGGCTCTGCTACCGAGGCTCGACTCCGTGCAGCAGCAGCATGGACGACCCGCTCTGCAACATCATTCCCCTCGCCACCACCAGCGCAGATGTATCAGAACAAGACGACCCATTCGAAGCCTGGCGCGCGTGTCGTCAGGACGCGATCAAACTCAACTCTCTACAGCGGGCTGATCTCTACGGCGGCGAGCCGATCTTGGACGCCGCTCTACAGGGCCGATCTGACGCATTGGAGCTGCTGCTACACGAAGGGATCAGTATCAACACACACGGACAGGGCGGCGCGACTGTGCTTCACATGGCCGCGCTCACCTCTCAGGGTACAGGCGTCATGCAACAACTGCTCGCTCATGGGGGTCCAGTGAACGAGGTGGACGCGTTCGGGTTCACGCCACTGCACCGCGCGATCCAGAGCCAGAGCCTCGAGACCGCGACGATGCTACTCTTCAGCGGTGCGAACCTAACGCTCGCAGCGCCAGGGGTGTGTAATCATCACTCGTCCTTTATGAGCTAAGTGTCTGGGCTAGGCCGAAAGACTAATGATGGCTCACTTGCCTTTGCTGGCTGGACTAGGGCGAGACGCCGCTGCACCTGGCCGCGTACGAGAACTCGCGAGAGCTCGCGCAGCTTCTCCTGGCCTTTGTAAGTGCCCCTAGCTGTTAACGCAGTCTTGCGTATGGCTCACGAGGTCGTAAAACTTACATGTTGACTGCCACTCTGCTAACCAATAGGGCGCCAATCCGTTCGCGCGCAACGACCGAGGGGCGACGGGCTTTGAACTTGGGCTCTTCGACATGTCTATCCCGCCTCACCACATGACGTAGCTACTTTATCCTATGACTATCGCTGCAAACGCCTTCACGTGTCCACTAGTCATGCATGCTATCTCAGAAGCAATATATTTCATGCGTGCCATCGTCTTCCAGGCTCTTAGGCGTCGGGATTGATAGAAATCTGGCGATTGAGCGGACCTTCACGCGAGATCGCGGTCTTCAGGTCGCCCTTCTTCTGGTACACCTCCACGAAGCTCACGAGGTCCGGGTACACGGGCGTGGTCTCGGTCATCTCGGCGGGGGGCACGGGCGAGTACACACCCGAAGGCAGGTGGTGAAAGAGATAGTGAGCAAACCGCGGAATCATGATGCCCGAATGCGCACTATCTGGATCCAGACGCTTAATGAACGACGCGCAGTAGCAGTTCTTAGTCGAGCTGAAGCGGATCAGGAAGCTCCCGACCTGCGGGTTCCTGGAGAGCAGCGCCTGGGCCTCGTCGCGTTCGATCGCGCCGTGGTAGAAGCTCACGAGCCCGTCGGAGCGCAGACTACACAGACGGCGCGCCAGCTGGAACTTCTCGTTCGTGAGCAGCTTGCCCACGAGCTTTATACACTTATCTCCATGCGCTTGCTGTTAAACAGGCCAAATCAGCATGCGGTTTATACATGGCCAAGGGTAGCTATACAATAGGCGTACCGTCAGATGGGTGCACATGTGGCGCACGATGTAGACGCGCATCTTGGTCTGCAGCACTTCCATGGGGGCTTTCTGCTGCACATCGCTCGCCGACTCCAAGCCAAAGCTGTTGTCGAAATACCACAGTAGGTACATTGTTTACTCTTACCATCAATTTACAACCACTTTCACAGTTCACCAGCAGTACTCACTCGAGGTTGATGAAGTCGTTCCGATTGGCGCGCACGACGGTGTCATACTCCTTCACGGCCCAGAGCCCAATGCGCGTGTGACCGTTAGCGACGTCCACAGAGTACCCACCGGCGGCCTCGAGGTCCTGTACCCAGTCGAGCACGGACGAGTGGAACGGCCGGATGTTGCCGTCCGCGCCAACGAAGAGCAGGGACCCGAAGGATGCAGCGATCTCCTGCTGGTCGTACACGCTCCAGCTGAGGATCGACGCGATCGTCGCGAGCGAGAAGGGCTCGAAGGACGCACAGAGCACTTCGAGCACCGGCCGGATCGAGCCCTATTGTTGCCATACAAAGATAACACATGAGTCAGTCCAAAGATCTTCACCGTCTGAGTGTCCACCTCACGACAACAGCACCTTGTACTGCTGCTCGTCAAAGTGGCTGTCGAAGAACTGGCGGAAGTAGCCGCCCATGCCGATGGGGAGCGACTCGAGCTGGTCTACTAGCAGGCGCCGCTCTTCGATCGACTGGACGATGTTGACGGCGTACAGGAAGAGCCCCTCGGAACGCTTCACGATCAGATCAATTTGCTCAGGCGACAGCTTGTTGTTCGATTGGTCACCAGTCCAACCAGCTGCATCAGTGGGGACATCGGGGCTGGACAGGACGTTGATCGAAGATGATCGATTGCGTAGCACTAGCACGGGGGCAGGCGGCTGGCCAGGAGAGCCATACACTCCAGTTTGCAGCGGTGCTGGCTCACCCAGGATTTTCCCCACATAGCTCTTGATGTCCTGCTGGTTCTCGCTCTCAAAGCTGTCGAGCACCACGTTGGGCGTGTGACCCTGGAGCTTCCCGATGATTGCAGGGTCCTTTCTGCTCAGCAGCACCACACGCACCCACATTGGCAAGCGAGCGATAAGTGACGGAAGCGCTGAGACCAGACACTCATCACTCGATAACGAGGATTGACTGTGGCTGCCAAAGCTCGAGCCTGAAGATCGTCCGAAGCTCGGCCTTCCCATTGGCAACGCCGCCATGGTCTGCGCGTTCTTGCCTGACGCGAGGTGCTCCAGACCGTCAATGAGCAACACAAGCGGCTTGGTCGACTGCAGCCGCGCGATGTCGTTCAGCGGCTCGACGAGCAAACGCGTCACAAGCATGTTAAAGTTGGACATCGGCACGATCTCCTCCAGTGGCTCGCGCGACTGCAGGAAGGACGCGTACTGCGGCAGCTGAGTCGTCAGCTGATAGGCCAGTGAGAGCACGCAGCGCCTCGCGTTCTGCGTCTGTTCATCTTCTTGCAGCGCAAAGTGAAACGCCGCGATCTCCGGGATGAGCTGCACCATGCGTGCCGCGAGCGCTGTTTTCCCCGAGCCAATCTGACCCGTGACCCAGAACACTTGGCTCGCACTGGGCGACGCAATCCAGGTCTCGAGCTGATTAAAGAGCCACTCGCGGCCAGCAAAGCGACTCGTGAGCTTGCTGATCTGCTGCTGGAAGCAAAACGGCGAGAGGATCGAGAAGAGTCGCGCCTTCTGACCTTCGTGGTCGAGCTTCCCCTTTAACGCTGTCACGAGCTGCTCCTTACGGATAGCGTAGCGCACGCTATTGATCGTGGCCGAATCCACGAGGCGTAGTGAAGCACTTCTTGCTGAGGCGCCCTCCAATGCCTGGTAGATGAGGCAGTCGGACATGTCGAGCCACTGGATACGGCAGATGGAGAGCGGGATCTCGCACTGGCGCACCATGAGCGGCACGAAGCTGATGCCCGTGGACATGGCGGCCGAGATGTCGTTCAGACACACACCTTTGGGTCTTCCCACGCTCTCGGGAGTCACGAGCAGGATCATTTTCCCATTGTTCTTTCCGACAGCGGCCCACTGGAGCGCTTCTTCGTGCGCGCTCGCGTTCTCCTGGGTGTTCTCGAGCGAATCGGATACGGGTGAAGGTGATGGTGGAAATACAGAGAAGCCCAGAGCCGTAAGGTCGTCGTAGAGCTGCTGGGCCAACACGTAGCAGCTGCCGTCAAAACTGATCACGTATCTAGTCTTGAACGCGCCGTCGCTTGATGACGAAGTGCCGTCCACGTGGTCTGCTGTCGCTGCTGCGGACTCGAGCGAGTGCGTTCTCGAATGCGACTCATCAATCCTCCCAGAGACTGAGTCTCGTAGGGAATCCAAGTGATGTCCTGTTGTCGGGGAAGCCGGTCCTCCGCCACCAATGTCCAAAGAGTGACTGGAATCGAAGCTCGTCTGCGCCAAGAGTCGACGCAGACTCGTGCCGCGCGAGTCCCCACGGAGCAGGTGGTGGTTCGCGTCAAGCAGAGAGGAGGCCACGAGTCCGAGGTTCTCCAGGCCAGCAACCGCAGGCACGCCATATGCGGTCATGGACTCGAACTGTGTTGAATAGTACATCACGTTTGTTAACATTAGCTTAGCCTAGATTGTGACAGACAATAGCTAGTATTGACACCACGCACCAGCTCGAGCACCGCAAAGAGCCGCTGACATTTGTCCTCGAACACTGGATTGTGAATGTGGTCCTTCATGAGATCTAACCATGGATGGTCCTTGGCGTCCAGCTGCAACTGCCCGGCGTCCGCGGGCACACACTCGCGCAGGTCGAAGAACGGCAGCATGCTGATGGACGATGGCGGCTCGCAGTCCGCGACCATGACGGGGAAGATACTCAGGTGGTTCTGCACGGCGCGCGCGATCTCGTTGAGACAGTAGCCGTCGGGACGACGCAGCGCGTGCGGCGTCATGAGCAGCAGAACGCGTCCGTCCTGCTGCGCCTCGCGCACCCACGCGAGTGCGCCGTTGATTCCTTCTTCCCAGTCGATGCCCGCTGAGAGCTTCTCGATGTCCACCCAGACCGAGTGTCCGCGTTGCTGCACTGTACACGGTCAGGTACATAAGCATAGCAGTTAGTTATGCGTTCATACATAGAGAGTGGGATACAGATAGAGAATGGAAGGCTCACGAGCATGTTTGAGGTGGAACGCGACCTGCTGGAAGCGGTCGTGGCCGTCTACCACACAAAGAGAACCACGATCAGTCAGTCAGTCGCAACAACTACACAGCAACATGTACACACACACAGAAGCATAATGCTGCGCTATCAATCACAGCTGATGAGCTCACACGAAAGGAAGATCTTGAGCCGCGCTGTGGGTTTGTACACGAGCGAATGCGCGTTCGGGTGGAAGCTGCCGCGGCCGCCACCACTGTCGCTGCTGCTGTTGGCCGCGTTCTGCGCAAAGTGCACACCTGTCGTGTGTGCCGCGAGGCACACGGGGCAATCGCCTGGATCGCACGGAGTGACGTCGCCGCCGCCCTCGTCACGCGGACGCTGCTGGGCTTCCGCCATATTCGCCAGACAAAGGGAGAATGGATACAAACCAAGGGTAAGTTCCGAAACGTGACTGTGGACTGGCCGGGTTTGGAATCGAAAGACTTTTAACCCTTCTGGGTTTTATATGTTTTTGCCGTTCATTTCGGTTTTCGTTTGCAAACAGCCGAAGTTTACAATACTCAGAATGTTTTGGAGGGATTTTGCCCATGCGACACAAAAGTTTAGTTTGGGTATTTGGGAAACTACAAACCTCAGCATTGGATAATGGTTAAATACCCTATTTGAGATGTGTATTCTAGGTTAAACTCCTAAACCCCATGTCGACTTCGTGTAGACACTTGATCAAAGCTGAGCTGCTACTCTAAATGGACACTCTGTGCGAACGTGTGCGCCAGCCGCTTCTGCGCGATCTTGTCGGCGAGCAGCACGACAGACCGATCACCGATCCACACGGGCAGCGCCTGAATCGCCAGCGGCGCGGTAGCAGCGCCATCATCACCACCTACTGGCAGCATCAGTACTGGTCCCGAGCCGCTCTCATCGCGCAGCAGCGCCACTTGTGCTTGGAACTCGCTGCTGAACACATCCAGTTGGTGCGCCTGGCCGTTTGCGGACGTGGCCGCCGAGAGGATCCGCGCAACATCCTCCTGCGAGGCCTCCAGTCTGCGCTTTGTGACGAACGGCAACACGAGCGAAAGCCCTTCTTCTGCGGGCCGGAAGATGAGGCGGTCACCCGCCTGCACCCGCGCAAACACGCGCACACCCGTGTTCAGGATCTGCAGACAGCATGAGAGAAACCAGTGATGAGAGCTTTTTAAAGCTGTAAAAGAGGGATACGCTACTGTTGTAGGGATTGACTGACCTTGAGTGCATGGCCAGCCAGGCACGCGTCCTGCACGTTCGGGTTCACGAGACACACGGAGATGGCACCGTCTGAGCGCGCAAAAAGGTGTTCCTGTGCAACACGTAGCAGTGAGCGAGTGAGGAATCGGAATTATCTACTATAGATAATATGCCTAGTATTAGGCTACTCACATGCGGGAAGTGGTCCTTGATGCCGTAGAAGTCGTGGATGTGTCTCCAGTGATCCGCACTGAGCTTCGCGTACTGATGCAAGCGCTCCTCACTCTTCCACCCACCCGCCGCATCGGTCTCCACCTTGAGAGCCGCAGCTTCGATGCGCCGCTGGGCTTTCTCGGAGATGGGCCAGCGATGATTTTTCTTCTGCTGAGAAGAAGCCTCACCGCCTTGTTCAGCTGTCTTCTGAGCCTTTTTCTTCTTCTTGGCTTCGCGAGCCTCGTCTTCGAAGGACTTAAGTCCCGTCTGCAGGTCACCCGGGAGGTCACGCTTCTTGCGCAGTAGCGTGACGAAGAAGCCGCCGGTGTTCTGGTCCGTCGGGAACAACCGCATGCAGTGGCGGAGCGACCTGGACTCGTCCGAGTCCTCCTCTGGAGGAAACATGGACTTTGGGATTCGGTCGCCACGAAGTTTGTCTGGAACCTGCTCGTAGTCACTGAACCAGCTCATCTCTGCGTTCTTGACGTCTCGCGACTGATACGCCACCTGCCACGAGCGCATGCCCTCGCGCCGCACGAGTCCTGGGAGCAGCTCCGAGGTGTCGACAGTCTCCAGTGCGCCATCGGCACGACGCAGAAGCTCAGCAACGACCGACTCGTTCTCAATCGGGTTCAGCGAGCACGTGGAGTAGATCATGAGCCCGTCGGTCTTGAGCAGTGCAGCAGCCCGCAGCGCGAGCTCCAGCTGGATCTTGTAGAGCGTGAGTGGACTGCCGAGCGCCCACTGGCGCCACAGGTTCTTGTTCTTGCGGATCGTGCCGTCCCCTGAGCAGGGCACGTCGCAGATGATACGGTCGAAGACGTTGGTCGCGCGCAGCTCGCCGTTCTCGTAGAGTCCGGGGAAGTCCTGGCCCTTGTGGCACGTGACGACCGAAGTATCGAAGCCCAGACGTTGCAACTGGTGCACGAGCAGATGACCGCGTTTCTCGTTCGCGTCGTTCGCGACAATGAAGCCATCACTGATGGCTAGTTCACTATCAGAGACGGCAGCCTTCAACGCTAGTTCTTCCATCACCTGCTTGGTCTTGGAGCCAGGGGCGGCGCAGAGATCCAGCACGCGGTGGTGGCGCTGCACGTCAAGCAGCAGCGCCGGGATCATGCTCACAGCCTCCTGGCGACTAATGTTGCCCTCGGACGCGTGGTGCACAAGGAAGTCACGGAATTCCTGCACCTGGGGATGCTCGCGGCCTGCGTAGTAGGTCTCTGGGTGTTACTCTGGGGCGAAGACGAGCCTCATTGTGTCAGTGAATGCAATGCAAGCGCACCTAGTTTGGAGAAATCGTTGCGACCGCAGTCGAGTTGCCATGCACTCTTCTCGAACGGATACCACGGCAGCTCTCTATATGAAAAGCGGTCGCGCGCAGCAGCACAAATGTTAGGATGCGCAAGTACATCGCAGTCTAGGAGAGTTGGTATGATCGAATAAGACTGTCGTACGATGGAGGCGAGAGTTGCTTGCCTTCGTGTTCGATGTTGGAGAAAAGCGTCGGGAAGTCGTTCTCGAGGCGGTCTTTGATCCTGCAACACAAGCCGTTTGCACAAAGTCACTACAGTGGTCAGTATGCAGAGTCTTGTAGTGACACAGGGAAGCTTTTTATACGCAAGTTGCAAACGAGCGATGAGGCGTCACAGCTCACATTTGGGCGGCGCTTGACGTCGGGTTGATGCGGAAGCACACGGGGAGCGACTCATGGAGCGTCGCTTTGATCGCATCGAGCTCCTCCGCGCGGAAAATGCCCTGAGTCTGTGGGTTCGCAAGAGAGACACAAAGCGCAGTCAGTAGATTAGCTCTCCACAACCACATTCCTAAGGCAATGGCACGCATGCAGTGCAATACACGCGACGTACCAGGTAGTAATGGACGAACGGCAGCTCGTCCTGAGCTGCTGGCGCTACGGCGCTGCTGTTGCTGTCGCTCATGGTTGCCTGGTGTGAAGAAGTACCAGTAACGAGTGTAGAAAGCGCTCTAAACGACCGCACGGAGGCGAACGAGAGCGAGCGGATGCGGAGACGAGCGCTGCGCGTGGCCGCCCGCAGCATTCGGCGAAATGGCTGATGAAATTGACCAGTTTGCTTGTCAAAATTCAATGGTGGACGAATTTTAGCTCCAGTTTGCCAAATAACGCAGGTCAATGAGTTCGACTGTATCACTTATCAAGGGATGTATGGATGACCAACTTCACGCAGCTCATGTGTGTCTCTCTGTCTCGTCTTGCTCCGCCAACACTCAGCTCAAGACCTTCTACGAGGACAGCTGCGCCAGGATGCGGAGCGAGAACGCGATCAACAGCGCCACCTTCGCGGCTTCAGCGAGAACGTAGGCGACATGATAGACTGGCGACGGCTTCGAGTTGGTCTTCACGTTCTTGCGGATCTCGCTGAACATCATCTTCTGGTGGAACGTCAGGCTATCATCCGGCTGGTTCTTGATCGCGTCGTAGATCACAAACTGACTGGCGAGCTCCAGTTTTGGGAAGAGCAGCGCGAACTGCGTGCCCAGCACGATCGTGAGCACGATCAGCACGATGGAGACGTCGAGCGGCGAGAACTGCGATCCGCCGACGAGCTGCACGACCCACAGACCTGCACATAGTGCGAGCTCGACTGCATTCAGCGCCGCGAAGACCGTTCGGCCCACATCGAAGCCCAGATGACGTGGCACGAAGGGCGCCTTGAACTTGACCCATGCCTCGAGAAACGAAATGCCCAGCACGAAGCCCAGCCAGAGCAGCGACAGAAACGCACTCGCGGCGTCCTTCGGCAGCGTCCCGGTGCGCGCAAGCAGCGCGAACGCGACGCCGACAGCGCTGTACACGCCGCCCAGCGCCAACAGCTCTCTCGCCACCATCGTCGCCCTGATTTTCGTTCGCTTTCGCTGCTTCTCTCTCTCGCTCGCTCGCTGTTCGAGGATGCAAAAATGAGACCGCGTTGTGATCAGCTCCCTCACAAAAGTGACCAAGTGAAACATATTTCTGTTCGTCCAAGCACCAAACATCAACTTCGCCAACGGCGTGTGCAAGACCTTTCAACGGTAAAGATGGTTTACATTACAGTTTCTCCTGATCAGCACGGATCGAGGATTGATGCGGCTTTTACTTATCGTATTGGTACGCAGAGAGAGAGAGCTCATGAACGAGCGGTACTTGGGCTCGCGATGGCGACACATCAATTACGACCTACGGTTGGACTTGTTGAGCAAGAAAGTGTCTAGACTGCGGAACTTCTCCTCCAGGATCTTAGCGTTCTACATCACATCAACATCAACAACAACAACGCAGACAACTGTAAGCGGACAGCAAGCAGCAGGTTACAAAAGCAGAACACGTGATAGATTCGTACCTCGATCGCCTTGCTCAGGTGGCCGTTTGAGGGCAAGAGCAGCTGGTACCAGTATGAGAAATCAATCCCCTCGATGTTGTTGTCACTGTTGAATCGTGGCTCCAGCACATAGCAGACTGTGGCGACCGGGTCTTCAAACTTCTTCCATTGCGGAGTCGACGCTCCACTAGACTCAGCAGACGAACTGTCGGGTTGAACTCTGTCGTTGATGATGTTCTGCTGAGCCGAAGTCGTTTTCCACAAAATGGTGTAGCTGGATCCACCAGAAGGTTGCTTCCGCTCCTGGTAGATCCGACGCACGACACAGTTGAAATACGCCTCGACGGTCCTGACTTCTTCGATCCGATTGCCGTCGCTCGAGAAGTTGATGAACGGGATCTGGCGGCTCCAGAAGCACACGTCCTCGTTGCTCGAGAGCGTGTCCAGCAGAATCATCTCCTCTTTCGCAGCGTTCCACAGCTTCCACTGTGACGGATCCTGGAGGAAGAGCAGCATCGAGTCGACATCTCTCGACTTCATCTTCAGCACACCACGCATTTGCGCAATTCGGGTTGGAGGATCGCTTCCGACATTTGCATTCCCTCTCTTCAACGCTGACGCTGGCGAAACAAAGACTTCATAGTTGTCATTTTGATAAACTTTGCGCCACTCGATCTCTGTTGCTGGAATCAGAAGCGCCTTGGTGCCGACTTTCGCTCTTGTTGCATTTGACCCACTTCGATTCAGTGACGGCGTGTCGTCCGCACCCTGCAGGCTGCCAAATTTGGTAAAGCGAGTCGCTTGATCCACCTCTCGCCTCGTGAAGCCTGGTATCGTCACCGTCGCGTACGTTGAGAGAAGTGACAACGCAAACTCCGCGAAAGCTTGCTCGTCGACTGCGTTAATCTCGCACAGCTTTCCAAGAGCTGCTGTCTTCAAGTCGCTCTGAACTCCCCTCAGGTTGTCGTTGACAAGCGAAGATGTAACGGTGCACTTCGCGCACAAGCCAAGAGGAAGCGACGCACAAAACAACTGCGCGTAGTGCTGGAAACCGGGTGTGTTTCCTGCGACAACGACTTTCGCCAGACGTCCCGGGTAGTACTGGTGGGTCTTGATCAGCACGTTGCGCATCACTCGAATACTGCGACCGAAGATGGACCAGTAGGCCCATCCAGTGCAATCCAGGATCATCACCAACTCGCTGTGCGCCACACCGTTGATGAAGTCGTTGTAGCTCCAGATAAACTCCCACAAGTAGAGGAAGTAGCGCTCGACAGCAAACGGCGACAAGTTGTGGCGCGCTAAGCTCTTCCAATTCGCCGCGTTCACAGACACCAGCAAGACGCGACGCCCCTGTTCGTCGCGACCCAAAAATCGGTTTGGAAAGAACTTCTTGACCGCGAAGTACGGGAATTGAGGTCGTCCGAGAATTGTCTCGAGCGCATTCTCAAGTCGAAAACGGTACACTTCGTCTTGGCGTTTCTTGTCGCTTGGTCGGTTCGCAGGATCCCAGTCGGGTGGCATCGCGATTGATGATCTTCGATCGTCTTCGAATTCTTCGCGCTGCTCCTGTCCTTTTTCCGGCTGCACTTCCACTGAGAGAAGCGTTAGGAACCACTGGAGCTTGGCTTCTTTCAACCGTCTCCGATACCAAATCGCAAAAGATTGCCAGAGCACGGGAGCGAAGACAACCAGCGCGAGCATCTCGAGGCACAACACACCAAAGTGCTTGTGATATCCGGAAAACACCTCTAAAAGCCGGAGTCCTTGAGGCAGAAACGCCGCTGAGTATTGGCACCTTGGACCCACGAGGTACAGCGGCACTAATCCACACAGCAGAAGCGCGGCTGCAAACTCCAGCTTCATGCTTAGAAGACCCATTTTCAGCTGGATGTCGATTCGTCTGTCTAGTTGGAGCTCGGCTCGATAACGCAGCCGCACCACAAAACGAGGTTCCCGCTGGCTGGCCGAGAAATTCCTGCTCCGCGACGATCCGTCGTAGTCCAGCTCTGCTACTGATGACTCTCGGTCCGTCATGGTGCTCATCTGCACAGATGCGTGCAGCGTTGACGAAGACGGCGACAGAAGCGCGCTTGAGATGTCCTCCAGTGAGAGCTTGAACTCGCTTCCGTTGCTCAGATGCACCGTAGCAAAACCATCCGCTTGCAACTCACCAAGTGATAGCTTCTCACCCCACTGCGGCTGATCTGCAACCAGGCGAGGACTGAAGCGGAAAATCGTGTTCTCCGATGAGAGGACTTCTATCTTGTCAACTCTTGGGCAGTTAGGCGATTCGTATCGGTCGCTTGATCTCCAGAAGGTCGTGAACGAGTGCTCTGTGTGGATCCACTGCGGACTCTCGATCGCGTACGAAAGGATTGACGCCCACTTGGCACACGACACTGCGTCTTCGGAGTGCATCGACAGTATCTTGCCGTTGTTCAGTTCGATGTCCAGTTCGTGCGGCCGCGCAAACTTCTCATACCGCACGCGTCGACAGTCTTTAATGAGCAAATCGCCGCGCGATTTGGCGTTCCTGCTGCTCTCGATCGTCACGTTCGCTTCAAAGCGATGCAGCGCGACTTGAGTGAGCACAAAGAAGCGCTTCTTCCAGATGCGGGTATGATCGGTCTTGCGATGCAGCATTCCGAAATGCAGCACGCCGACAAACTCGCCCGTGGCAGTTCGATCGGCCATGTGAAGTTTGGACCTCATGGCGACATAGTCGGTGCCTCCAAGAAGTGGGTTCACGTCGATTGGGAGCTGGTCATTGCCCGACGTGACGACAATTTCGCACTTGAGGCCGTCACTAGACTGGGAGGACGAATCGGAGAAGAACTTGTGCTGCATGACGCAGCCGCCGGGGAACGCCTTCTTGCGCACAAAGATAAGTCCTGGGATACACACGCGGTCACCGCCACACATTTCCACCACGGACGTTCTGGAAGAGCGGCGTAGCCCCAGCTTTTTGTGCATTTGGTACTGCGGGTGGTCTTTCGACGCTGTCGACTGCTCGGTCTTGCACTGTTTCAGCAATCGACTGGGACACGACACTTCCTCACGCTTGCCACGCTTGAACACAATCACGAGCGCTTCACCGTGACCGTCTGCAGCGAGATGGCCCACGTGTGGTGAGCGATTCGCGACGCCCAAGATGCGTCCAAACTGGTCAACGAGCTCGATCGGGTCGTTGTAGCACACGGGCTGTCCAGGCTCCTTTTCGAATCCTTCTGCGGGGATGACCGTAAACACGGCTGTAGCCAGCTCCGAGTGGCTACTCTTCTGCAGTACCGGCGGCACCACGACAAGCGCGGGGGTCTTGCCCAGTAGTGATGATGGCGTCGCGCTGTTCGGCGCACCCTTTGGCTCGTAGATCGAGAGAAGGTCCGCCGCATTGTTCGTATTCTCGTCATCACCGTAGCTATTCGCTGTGTGACGCAGCATCAGACGCGTCGTGAAGTAGCGCACGACGCTCGTCTCGTGCACGGCGCTCGGGTCCACCACGTCGTCGTCGGCGACGTCGTTGTAGTCGGCGCTACCGTCGGGCATACCAGAGAGCGAGGACCGCCGCGTCGGCGCGAGTATCGTGAGGCTAGAGCGCATGCTTGTCTTTCCTTCTTCTCTAGAGTGAGTCGTCGTGCCTGACGCTCGCTGGTTGGCACGTGCGCTTCTTGCCTGTTGATTGTGTACGTGAAGCGGCAGAATGCGGACTGATTGTGGCGGAAACGGACGCTTCCACCACCAAAAACTTCAACTCTTTGGCGGCGCATCATTGGCTGAAAATGAGCCACGAGGATTTCTGCCAATGAGAGAGTGCCGTGATCCGGTTGGATTATGCGGCAACGCTGTTGTTTACGGCCGCGTTAATCTGCTGTCTGCGATTTGCTTGCGAGAAACTTGCTCCAGTTGGTTCGCGTTGAGTGCCGCCCTCCGATACAAGCAAGGCTTCTCCCTCCATGAGCTACAATCCAATCCACTCCTTGGCATCCATCAAATTGAGCTTGCTGGGTAGCTCTACTATTGTATATACCACCACCTCACTTCACTTCCGTTTGCTTGCTGCCCGAATGTTTCGCGCCTCAAGCGCGTGTTGCCAAGCGTTTCGCTTCAGCTTCAGCTGATGATCGCTGACGAATGGAAGGAATAAGCCGCAGCAGATGGATCGGGAGTGAGAGAGAGAGAGCATTGCGCTGAGCTGAGCTGGTCGGCAGTCAGTCTCTCTTTCGCGATCCATCTATCAGATCCTATCGATCAGATCATCGCTGCTGTCATGTTGTGGTCAGACGATTGGCGTCAAGTTGTCACAGATGGCTGGCTGGTCGACAGGCAGATCAGATGTCGTCCGAAGGTTGCACGAGGCGTGTTGTTCAAGGGGGAGGAGCAGAGAGACTACTATTCAGGCAGGGTATTGTATACACTCCACCCAGGTTCTCTCTTCTGCTGGCTTCGAGCAAGTCACTCAGTCACGCTGACGCGACGAAGGCACGAAGCCCAAGCAGCGTAGGCGCCACACGCACACACGTGACGGCTCTCTCTTTCCCTCTGGAGGCGAGACCAGCTAGACAGGTGTAAAGTAAACACGGATAGCGTGTCATGATCAGCTTCGACACGTTCACGGGCCAGCTGCACAGCCCCCAGTCGTCCTGCTCGTCGTCATCGGACGACCACAGTATGGGCAACAGTTCACATTCCGGTGCGAAACAGAACAGGCGCCGCGCCATCGACGCGCGTCATGACGCCGTCGCGCTGGCGGGGTCTTCGGATGACGAGTACGAAGACGCGCGTAGTGAGGATAGCGTCGGCAGCACAGGTGGACCAGCAGCGGCAGATTCATGCGACTTGTTCCATGAACGTACCACCACCGCAACAACACCCACAAACACGCGGGCGGCGCGGGCCAGTGGCAGCAGCAGCAGTAACTCCGGTCGGCGGAGTCGGAGACACAGTCGAAGAGAGAGTACACTGCCGCCGCCGATCATTACAGCGCATGAGCACGGGCAGCAGTGTGCGCAGCGGCCACCCGAGAGTGGTGGGCGCGTGCTGCAGCTCTTCCACCTGCTGACGTTCAAGAACCAGGCAAGTGACGCAAAATCTGCGCTCGTGCAGCGACTCATCGCGGTCACGAATGTGAACGACCTTATCATGTCCAAGGCGACGCAGGAGCAGATTGCCTCAGCCGCGAACGACGCGATCACGGACGAGATCCTGGCGAGCGTCGACTTCGAGGACAAACGCCGACAGAGCATCACAACACAGCTCTCCGCCGGACAGCGCACGCCAAGTAACCACCACATCGCTGCTCTGAATGAAGACCTACACATTGGTGATGCGCTCGTCACGTCCGGCCACTACAGTCCGTACCGCATGCTGGAGCTGGTGGACGTGCTCGACACTACCACGGGCGGCATGGTGAAGCTCATCCTAACGAACGTGCGTCGCCGCGCACCGTTCTCGCAGCGCAAGAGCAAGGCGATCGAGTTCTGCAGCTTCTGCTCAGCATACAGCGACCACACGGCCGTGCAGCACCGGTGTCGCATCTGTGGTGTGGCTGGTCAGCACCGCAGCAAGTCGTGTCCCAAGAGCGTATCGTCGCCCAGTTCCTTCACGCCACCGTCTCGCTCCAAGCTTAGTGACCCGCTGTCCAGCGGGAAGTCGTACTGCACATTCTGTTCGTCCATGGTTCTCCACACGACGCAGACCCACCAGTGCCGCAATTGCGGAGCTCTTGGAGCACACCGCAGCCGGAGCTGTAGCAGTGCCAAGGTCACCGGTAGAAGCGGAAGTCGGTGGGTGGGCTCACCCATCGAGCAGCTTCGAGAGCGCAAATTCTGCGATTTGTGTGGTGCGTGGCGTCGCCACACGTCCAACGAGCACAAGTGCAGCATTTGCTTCATCGTGGGTGAGCACCGGAGCAAGAACTGTCCCGTGAAAGCGTCGGCAACCAGCAGCAGTAACAGTGCGGGCACCGGCAGCCGCACACCGAGGATGAACAACGGTTCACCAGCCGCCGCGCTTGAATATTGTTCGTTCTGCTCCAAGCAGGCGGCTCACCGGTCCGAAGAGCACCGGTGTCGCACATGCCAGGCCGTGGGGCTGCACCGCTCGGGTGAGTGTCCGGAGCGCAAGCAGTCGCAGTCCGTGCTCTCGTACTCGGTCACGACCGCGTCCAAGGTGTTCGAGAAGGTGCTGCCGTCGTCGGCTACGGCGCTGGTCTGGGACAGCATCGACAAGGTCGGTGACGTCGACACGATCCTCAAGAAGACGCTGCAGCGCATCGGTGTGTGGGGTGGCGGCTCACAGACGCCAATCACGACGCCCTACGCACCGCCAATCGGGTTCAAGCCGTCCAGGGAGAGTGGAAGCAGCAGCAGCCAGAAGCTCAACATACCAGCATCGGCAGCGAATGCAGCCGGTGTTTACGTGTTGTCGTACGCTGAGGGCCACTCCGTTGTGCCCGAGCGCATCCTCAAGTACATGCGGCTGCTGATGCACCACGAGATTTCAGTGAACGCATTCTCGGTCGTCGTCCGCTTCGACCCGCGGTCGTCCCACTGGGAGCTCGAGAAGCCCGGCATGGTGACCCCGCGGTCGCTGCCGTCGAGCCCCACGATGAGTGAGCAGCTCAAGAAGCGCATGGCCAAGTACACCTTGCAGACGCTGCTGGGCGCGCGCGAGAAGCTCGTGGCGCTCGTCGTGGTGCAGCGCAAGCAAGAGCTGCAGTTGCTAGTCCAGCACCAGCAGCTTCAGCAACAACAACAGGCTCAAGCTCAAACTCAGGCTCAGGTGTCTGTGGTCACGCATGCCAACGCGCTCACGAGTGAAGCGGGCGTCGTTGCAGTCAAGAGCTCATGAGGATTGGATGATAGTGTAGCCACTAAAAGTAAAGAAGAATGAAACGAGTGCACAACTCAAAAATGAAACAAGTCACTATTCCGTGTGTTGAAATAACAAAGAGAGCTCAGCTCTCACTCTCGCGAGAGAGAGAGAGCGAGCAGCTTCTTCTGTATCCTCCTATCCTGTAGAACGCCACGAGCAGCTCCATCCATAGCTTATATACCGTAGCTCTTCGCTCCTCAATAGCTCAGTTCAGCTCAGCTGGTGAGCTCAGCGTCAATGGCGTTCTTGCTGTGCCGCGTCCGTCCAAGGGCGCCGCTCTACTCGACAGAACACTCGTCAACGATGCGCGCGAATCTGTGGATGTGGTTGATGAAGAACTCGCCCGTGCGCTGGTTGTTGACCTCCTCGTCCACGAGCACGAGGTTGTTGGCCACGTAGAAGTATACGTCCGACTTGAAGCTCGCGCTGTGGATCTTGTGCGCGATGAGCTCGGCGCGTGCGCGGTCCGCGTCGACGCCGCGGAAGAGCGCGAGCTTCTCCAGGTCGATCGAGCGGTAGAGCTTCACGTACGAGCGCAACGCCGGCACGTGCTGCTGGCGCGCCACGAGGTCCGCGAACGCCTTCTGCTGCACGTGCGACGCCTCGGCGCTGCGGTTCACGGGCTTGCCATCCACGAATGGGCACGCAGGGAGGATGAACTTTGGCGCCGAGAACGAGAAGAGCTCAGTGAGCGCTGACGTGTCGCCCTTCTGGAGCTTCGCCTGCTTGTCGCCGTACTTTTCGCGGATGAGCGAGTGGATCTGCTCGTTCACGCGGTTGCCCGGGCACAGGTAGAGCGCGATCGAGAGCAGCGCCACGGCCTTCTCCGTGAGCTTGCTGAGTTGGTCGTAGTCGGCAAAGCGCGAGTAGTAGTTGCGGCTGCGCTGCACCTGGAGGATGATCGTCGAGAACGAGCGGATGGCGCCGGCGAAGTCCTGAAGCATGAGCTGCGCGAAGCCCATGTGGTAGAACACGGACACGTGGCACGCCGGGGACTTCTCGTGGATCTGGTCGTTCGTCTTGACCTTCGAGTCCGTCGAGCGCGAGCGCTTGTTGTAAAAGTCGATCGGCTCGAGCAGCTTGAGCGCCGTGTAGTAGTCGCCGTAGAGCACGTGCGCGCGAGAGAGCGTGACGAGCGCGAAGAAGCCGAGCTCCTTGATCGTGTTGGACGGCGCCGTGACCGCGTTCGAGTCGTTGCCCTGCTTGAGGATCTCGACGATCTTGGAGAAGCGCACGAGCGAGTGCAGGTAGTTGAGCACCTTCTTGGTCTCCCAAATGCCCTCGTTCGTCTGGTAGAGCGCAATCTCGTGCTCCGACTTGGACGCCACCTTGGCGCGGTACTGCGAGTACGACTGGTACTGGTACACGAACTCGCCCACGAGATCGAAGAGCCACTGCGCCGGCAGCGCCTCAATGTCGAGCGACTTGTCGAGGATGCCGTCGAAGATGGCGCAGTACGTCTCCCAGGACTCGATCTTGAACTCCATGCCCGGTTGCGTCTTGGAGAACATGTGACGGAAGTAAATCTGCTTGTAGAGCAGCAAGAAGGTCGGGTCGCTGTCCACGAGCGACTCGATCGCGCTCGGCTCAGGCCACGTCGTCTGCTTAAAGTAGTTGTTGGTCAGGTTGTGGAATTCACGGTCGTACAAGCGCGCCATCTCGGCGCCATTGCCCGAGATCAGGTGCGTGTACGTGTGCGTGAACCAGTTCTTCACGCTCTCCGGGAGCATAAAGTCCGCTGGCTTGTCGTCGCGGCGCGTGTTGTCCCCCGTCATATTCGTTCGGCTGCGCTGCGCTGCTTTGGCTGCTGGTATTCGTCCCTCCCTTCTTGCGGCTTTGCGCTTCAGGCTGGCGATGACCTGGGCAGCTACGAAATGACTGGCTTGGCTCCCACGAGAGGGAGCACGACCAGTTTTCCTAAGCACGACCCCACGTCTTTTTACTTGGAGAATGTATAGATGAGGGGTCTTGACGGTCGCAGGGTTACGCTGGGTTACGCACATGCTCCCCTCCCAAAAATGATATGAATTAGCTTGAATCGTTTTCAAGAGGGGCAACATACAAAGCGGCGCCAACAAGTTGAATGCGGAATGCGGAGAATGCGACCATCGACGATACCGGTAGCAAAATGACACGACGTTCTACGGCAGGTCATTAGCAGCGCATCGGCCCAATAAACGCCCGCTTATCTGTCTCTGTCCACAGCAGCACCCATGGACAAGGGCGACCGCAAGCAGCAGCCACGCCAGCGCGCAATCATCTATGCGAGCTCATCCAGACGACGGCACCTCGACTCTCGGGTTGACAGTGATGATAGTAGCATTAGCTCGAGTGGTGGCGCTGTCGAATATGCTCGTAGCGTGTCCACGACGCATCAGCAGCAGCAAAGAGCGCATGCACGACGAGCGGTGTCCACGGTGGCGGGTGCTTCTGCGCTCAGCGTGCCCAACTGGTTCGACCTGCCACTGATCCTGCCCGAGTCCAACGCCGTCGCTGTGAGGCTGCAGCGTGGGCTAGCAAAGATGGACGTTGAGACAGAGAGAACACTTTCAGGTGATGGTGACGGTAACAAGCGGCGTGTAGATGTCCCAGAGTATCAGGTACCCAAGATCTCGCAGCTGTCGCCCACGAAAGACATGATGCGCCAGACGATTAGCAAGGGTAGCGTTATTCATGAGCTCCGCAACGACAGACTCAGCAGCAGCAATAGCAATAGAAACCCTCATACTGACGGCGCTGGTGCACGCTTGAAGGTGATTGAACTGCTGCACCACACCAAGCAGCGTCAGCAGTTCCAGGTGAAGAGTCATCTGCTGTTGAAGAAGCGGCGAACAACACACGCCGGCACGCCAGTGGTGCTCGATCGCATCGACCGCAAGTCTTGGCTGCGAGAGAAGATCCGGAAGGACTTGAGCAGGTTTGGAGTGTGGTACATGGCTGACGAGTTGGCGGATGGCGGTAGTCCTGATGGCGATGACGCCGTGGACTCGGTGGACGCGACGGTCGACTCAATCATGCAACAGTGGGACGATGTGACTGCAAGCGCTGGTGGAAGCTCGCTTGGCTCACGGGACAGCAACAGCAGAACAGTGAAGAGTTCTAAAATGGTCCAAGACTTAGGATCAGGCCGAGTGAAAAGAGATACTGTGGTCCAGCCAGCTGATGCAGAAGCGTCTCAGAGTGTGTTCCTCACAGCAGTGCCGGCTTCAACAGTAGCGAGGACCGACTCGTTCGATGGGCGTTATGATGGCGATGGTGGTGGCCAGGAAGAAGACCAAGAGGTCCCAGAGGATGACGACGACGATGATGATAATAATGCTGACAGTAATGCGACTGTTTTACAGAGCAGACAGATCCGACCGCCGGGTATGAAGCGCCGCCAGCGACTGAAGGAACTGCATTACTTTGTCGAGAAGCAGCTGCAGAAGCGCCTCTACAAGTCCTGGGACACGATTGAGATCGCGTTCACGGGCAGTGGCGACCTCACGACTTCACAGATCATCAAATTTCTGCAGAATTCGGACGTCCAGCTGAGCGCGGCCGACGCAGCCAAGGTTCAGGCCATTCTCGACAAGCACGCGCACGATACGCAGGCCAGCCAGGAAGCAGAAGCTCTTTTGGGTGGGATTAAAGAACCAAGCGAAGATAGAGATCGAGACGCGCAGTCTCAGCAGCAACTTACGAACGCAAGGACAGCTCCGAGCTCCAAAGCTAAGCCTGCGACGCATTCATACGAGGCGTTCCGTCACATCTTTCTTATTAAGGACAACAAGGAGGCTGTTAAATGGAAACGAGAGTTCGATCGCGAGAAGATCCGCCAGCGGCAGGAGAAGGAAATCTACGAGAAAGAGCTCGCAGTGCTGGAGGAGAAAGGTTATTTACTAGGCGACTGGACTCGTGACTGGGATTTTTTGCCTGGAGTTGACAAACCTCTTATGTGGTTCCACTTGTGTTCCAGTGAAGAAGAGACTAGCGGAATCTGCCAAACACATGATCGATGTTCTCGCCCAGTTCCGCTGTGATCCGCTCGCTCTACCTTGGGATTCCGACCAGCAGCGACTCGAACTGCGCTCGCAACTGTTTGAAACGATCTTCACGAAGCCTCAGCGACGCCGTCTGTCCCAGCTTGCAGCGGCCTCGAACGGTTCAGAAGGCGTGACTTCTTCTACTAGTTCCTCAGCAGTACCAGCGAAGCTCACTACGCGCATCGTGGAGTCCGCGTTGCTTCAGAAGTACTCCCGTAATGGCCACTTTGACACGATCGAGGTGCCCGTCGCAGCCTACATCTTCCACGACTATGTCTCAGATTGCATCAAGACGAGCATTCAGCGATACTGGAAGAAGTGTGAGGCCGACCAGTGGCCCGAGCGCCAGCTCATCTTTCAGTTCCGACTCAAGAAAGAGGTGTTCTTTGAGTGGAGACGCTTTACGAAGCACGCTGAGACGCTGCGGCGTTTTGTGATGCGTAAGTTCGTCGCGTGGAAGTACTGGACGCACAAGCTCCACGAACACTACGCGTTCATCCGCATCGCTTTCTGGCCATTCTACGTCTGGAAGCGAAATCTGCAACAGCAGATCATCGCGCGAGGCAAGGCTGCGTTTCTCAAGAACGTTGTGCTCACGTACATCCAATTACACCACTTCCACGCCTTGAAGGCGCGATACCAGCAGAGGCAGTGGAACAAGCGCCACATCGAAATTTGGCTGAAGAAGAAAGCCGTCAAGGCCCTTCAATTGTGCTGGGAGGACTGGAAGACGCGCACGTTGGCAAGGGTCAGCATCCAGCGGCTCTGGATGAGCAGAGGCCACGTGCTGCAGCGGTTGCACAAGCTCTACATGGTCAAGATGACGTTCTACATTTGGCGGTACTTTGCGATTCTCAAAAAGGATGTGGAGAAGCGCAAGCTCAAGTGTCTCCTCGAGCTCTTCGGATTCACTGGTAAGGCGAGAGCGAAACACGCGCTGCAAAATGGCAAGCAGAGCCACTGGGGCAACGGAGGAATCACTGGTAGCTCTATGCCGTATGTCTCCCCACAATCAAGGCAATCACATGGCGCTTCCTGGTATCCATCTCCAACGATCGCTTCAACTAGCAGTTTGGCTCCGAATGCATCAACGCCTGAAATGATCTCAAGGAAGGGTGATGAACCATTTTCGAGTGCGGATGACGAAGTTGGTGGCGCTATCGTTGATTCGGATGAAGATGAGTTCCCCATTGAGAACTACCAGAACTTTGACGCCCTGAATGAAAGCCGTCTGGTGTCAAAAGGCTCGAACGTGCCTTCGCTCAAGCGGATCATGGAGACGGAGCTCGGGAAGAACATCAAGCGAAAAAGCCGCTTGTATGACATATGCTTGGCTCTCTACCTCAAGTACCGCGAAAAAGATCGTCGCACGATGGTCGGGAACGTGATCACATTTAGGAGAACTGGCCGACAGTTTCTGTCCCTGCTCAAGAAGCAGGTTGAACATGGGAAGAAGAATCGGTTCGCTTTAGACTTGGGTGGTTTCCGCGTAATGCACCAGCGCTTTCGCCAGTGGATGCTCAGCACGTTTTCCAAGGACCAAGCCGGGATTCGCGAAGATACCACAAGCTTCACCATCGAGGATGACGACTCATTCTCAGGTGATGTAGACAGCGAAGGGCGCATCATTCTCCACTGGCGTCGAGATCGCGCATGGCGGCAGATCGGAATCGAACAAAACCCGATCACTGCGGAGCAGCTTCGACAAGATCTGCAGACAGTATTTGCGAACGACGAGCACCGAACAGAGCTCATCCGCGACCGCGAGGTCGCGCTAAGGCAAAAACAGCAAAACGAGGACGCGTTCCTGCGCAAAGAGGCTGGCGCGACGCTCAAGGTCAAGTCTGTGCAAATGCAGCAGTCCCAGCAGATCCTGCGCACGCGAGGCCATCGGATGCACGACGTGCTGGACCGCGTTTACGACGATCTGCTTCAGCAACAAATGCGCGAGCAGCTCAAGTCGAGTTTCCGCAGTCTCCGCGTAGTCGTGATGATGAAGTACACGAGGATGCTCTGCCGCCGCGCACAGCTCCGCAACTGGTTGCGCCTGTGCAACCGTTTCATGTATTGGGAGAAGCACATGGAGGCGTTCTACCGCGCAAAGATCAAGTATCATGCGTTTCAGACATTGCTCAAATACTCCGTGTGGAAGTGGAAGTTTGAGACCCCCGGCTTGTCAAAGAAACTCCAGCGAAGGCGTGACCTCGTGGCTAAGCACGAGCACTACCTGGAGCAGCACCGCTTGCTCGACGGCAGCATGGTGTCATCACGCCTCGCGCTCACGAAATTCTCGCCAGCCAACAGCTTCCACGGCGTGTTCTTCCGGTGGGTGCAGTTCACGCAGTTCTCCCATACAGCGCGTCAGCTGATTGAATTGTCAAAGCAGAAGAGGGAGATTGCGCTCGTCCAGTCCGTGTTCCACGCGCTCAAGCTGCACGTCAAGGAGAAGTACACACTCAAAGCGCGCAGACAGGCTCAGCCGTTCCTGCTGCGCCAAACAGTCGCAGATCTCGATGCATACCATTGCAAGATGATTGCGCTCAAGGCACGTCTCCCAACGACCCAGCTGAGACAAAAGCTCGCTCGCAAGCACCACTTCCTCCTGCAGGCAGCGACGGGCTCGCCGACGCTCAAGTTTCTCTTCCAGGAGCACGAAGATGAGGTCCGACGGCGCCTCAGCCTGGAGAACCGACTCATGTTCAGTGCCTACAACGAGCGCAAAATCCACAACTACGCCGAGCGCTCATCGCCACTCTTCGGCTCAATGGTCGGTCGCACGTTCGTGTACGAGAAGGTACCTCCGTACGGGAGCATTAGCGATGTGGCGGTCATATGCGGCAAGAAAGTGGACGGCATCTCGTTGGTCGTCAAGACGAACGCGTCTATTTCGCACGAAGGTGCTCTACATGGCAATCCGTTCGGCAACCGCGAAGTCTTCAGCCTCTCGAAGGGCGAAGTGCTCATCTCCATCGAGGGCTTCGCGTCGCAGACTGTGTACGGGCTCCGCTTTGGCACGAGTACTGGGAGACTTTCCAAGTGGTATGGCCACTGTGACAAGGGCACGAAATTTGAGATCCGCAGCGAGTTCGCGGGCAAGCGCGAGGAGATCGTCGGGGTCTTCGGGTACGCAGACGGCACGTCGCTACACGCGCTCGGTGCCGTGTTTCGCTACACGACTTTCAAGAACATCTTCGAAGGACTCTGGCTGCAGAGTGGTGAGCAGGCAGGAGGTAGTGGGGCGCAGCGGAATGGGAACGACGAGGTCTCGTTATGCGACCGGCAGTTCTCGTACTTCTTGCAGGTGCGCATGATCGATGTGCTGAACGCAATGAAGCGCGCGCACCGGTTCATGCTCCGAGCGCACCGCATGACTACCCACCTACCGATGGCGCTCTCGCGCGTGCGCATCATGATGGGCGTCACGCGATGGCTGTTCAATTCGCTCACGCACGGACTCGTGCACAACACGTCGCACGAGGAGGAGGGCAAGCGCATCCTCCAGGACGGCATGAACACACGTGCGAACGGTGAGAAGATGCTAGAGGAAGGGCTGCACATCATGGAGGTCGTCGACACCTTCCGCGACGACGAGCGGCAGCTGAATGTCGCGACGCTTGGCGTCAAGAAGGTCACGGAGCTGCGCGAGATGCTGGAGCAGGCGCAGCAGCGCATTGCGCTCGGCAAGAAACTCATCGACGAGGGACAGACTGAGGTGCTTGCAGGCCGCCACATCCTACCGCATCTGCCCATGACCAAGCGCATGATGGCAACCATCCACAGGATTTACCGCGTCGTGCAGACCAAGGATTACATCGACCAAATGGATCCGGACGTGCGCGCCATCCTGCTTGTCGGCGACGGCTCGTTCCAAGATTTCGCTCCAAGCGAAAACGATTGACGAGATAAGCAGCGCTTCAATTTAGTGATCCGTGATAGTGACATATGACACAATTAGCAAACGCAAACAGTCACTAAAGTGAAAACGAGCATGATCAACCTTCCTCACACAAATCAAACTGCCATCATGGCGACCGCAGGCGGACGTGAAGGCGACGGCAGCGCGCACGACGGCGCCGTGATGGAGACGGCGTCCGACGCGTCGCTTTGCAAGCTCTCGGCGAGTGCGCTCGGATACTTCCGCGACCCGTTCGTGCAGTTCTTTGTCAAGTCGCCGTCGCGCCGTATGCCGATCATCAACCGCGGGTACTACGCGCGCGTCGCGGCCATAGAGACACTGTTGACAAAGTTCCTCGCGGCGCCCGAGATGCAAGAGGACAAGAAGAAGCAGGTGGTGATCCTCGGCGCGGGGCTCGATACGATGTACTTTCGTCTGAAGGAGGCTGGACGACTGGCGCAGTGCGAGTACTTTGAGTTGGACTTCCCGGACGTGACGATGCAGAAAGTGGCGGTGATGCGACGGAGGAAAGCGCTCGCGGCGCTCGTGGGACTGGACTCGCCCGAGACGTTCATGGCTGCAGTGTCGTCTGGTGAGTAATTGCTGTATGTGTGTATGAGCTGATGCACATAGGTGGCGTCGTTGTTTTCTTGCTGATCGCTCACATTGTTTTGTTGTTTCTAGGATGTTCGGAGCTCAACGCGAATGGCTACCACCTGCTTCCATGCGACCTGAGGGATATAGATAGCACGAAAGCGAAGCTGGAGGCTGCAGGGATCGACAGAAGGTGCGAATGCAATCGCATAAGCACTTGGTATAACGTTAGTCTCGATGCTAATCAGTGCCTCGACCTCCTTGCTCGTTGACATCACGATCGCAGCGCACCGACGCTGTTCATCTCCGAGTGTGTGCTGATCTACATGGACGCACAGTTCTCGTCGCGAGTCATTTCGTGGTCGGCCGAGTTCTTCGACGACGTGAGCTACGTTCTGTACGAGCAGATCCTCCCTGACGACGCGTTCGGCCGCGTCATGATGGCGAACATCAAGGCACGCGGGTGCGATCTGCTCAGCATTCGAGACTACCCGACACTCGAAGCCCAGATCTCGCGCTTTCGGGAGCACAACTTTGAGGCCGTGCAGGCTTGGGATATGAACCAGATCTACTACCAGTTCCTGGACGCCGCCGAGCGAATCAAGTGAGACTTACATGGACGCCAGGCATTTCAGGCTGGTAACTCATTTTGTGTTTTCTCCCTGCTGCTTTAGACGCGAGAAGCTCGAGATCTTTGACGAAGTGGAGGAGTTCCACCTGCTGCAGGCCCACTACTGTGTCATCGTCGCCAGTAAACAAACGAGCACCCCAGCCGCACAAGCCCTGACACTCGTGAAACAATGAGCCCGGCCGCGTCGTGACCTGAGCACGTAAACGAAATTCGTGAAGCCGTCCAGCAAACATTGTCGAGCGTGAGCGAGAAGTGGGATATATTTTGTTTCTTGGAAGCGGATGCGGTTGATGGCGACTGCTGTGTGCTCCTTGTTTTTGCTTTCTTTTCGTTCCTCTTTCCTTCTGACAGACGACAAACGGAGTTTGGTGAGTTGCTTAGTACTACATTCGAAAATTGATGATCGCGACGTCTCCGTTTGAAACGCAGGCGGAGATCAAGTTGCCCTGTTTGTTCCAATTCACTTCGTAAATATCCCCGTTCGCTTGATACGTCTTCACCAGGCTCCCGTCCTGCACATCACACAAGCACAATAGAGCAACGTCGATCAGTCCCTAGATCAGTACGACAACCGAGAGCTCGCACTCGTGAGGAACCCACCTTCAAAGACCAGACGTTGATGACTCCCCCTATTGTTCCGCTAGCCAAATGCTCGCCGCCTGGGCTGTAGGCGACACCGTACACAGGATACCTAGCAAATTCACAACATCACAAAGCAACATTGTTAGATCGCAGCACACAGCAATCAAAAGCTCCCATGTCAGCGCTTTCAACGTACTGGTGCTCGAACGTTCTAATACATGTCCCCGACTCGATATCCCAGATCTTGACGGTGCCGTCGAAGGAAGCACTCGCTAGTGTTAACGGCCCGCCAGGATTCGCGGTCCCTGGTCCCGTACAGCTCCAGCGGAACGTGTACACCTCCTTCTTGTGCTCCTGGAAGTTATGCACAAACGCACTCTTCGTCTTCTTCTCGCTGCTCTCACCACTATCAGCAGCAGCGGATTTGCTTTTGTTGATCCCGTCAGCCTCGGGTTGCTCGGGTGTTGGCGTCGAAGAGTCGGGCTCGTCCAGCTTGGACGGGTCCCAAATCTTTACCGAGAAATCGTCGGAGCACGATGCCAGTAGCCGACCGGACGGGTCCCACTTGACCGAATTGATCGCATCCGTGTGTCCCGTTAGCACGGCGTCTGGCTTGAGCTCCCCCACGCGCGTGATGCAGATCCGCATGTCGGACGAACACGTGGCGAACGTCGTGTCGTCCTTCCACGAGGCGTCCAGGATCGGGTCTTCGTGGAGCTTGATCTGCTGTCGCTTGGACTCGACCGACGTGTCCCACACCGCAACCGTCTTGTCAAAGCTGGCACTGAGCAGGAACGTGCCCGACTTGCTCCACCGTGTCGCGAACACTGGGCCGTTGTGGTACTGGAAAATGTGCTTCATTTCACCCTCGATGTCCCAAATCCGTGTCTTGCCGTTGTACGTCCCCGATGCCAGCAGCGTCCCCTCCGGATTCCACTCGAGTGTTGTGACATCCTTGTGCGGTCCCGTGCCGTGGTTCAGCACCTTCGGAGTCAGTGTCAGCGTTTTGTTGGTGGTGAACTCGCTCGGAATGTCCCAAATGCGCGCTGTCGAGTCGCTCGATCTTATGGACACAATAGCGCAGAGCGTTAGTGCCAGCAAATGAACAGTCACAACGCAGGGATGCAGACGCCAGCAAGACTCACCCGGAGACTAATATATTCTTCACAGGATTCCACAAACAGCCATACACCTGAGCACATAAAGACATCACAGGCGTCAACAAACAAAATCGAGTAGTTACCAGCGTAGCTCCTCATCCACAGACAGACGCACCTCCTTCTCGTGTCCACTCAGCAGTACCAGCGCCGACTTGTCCACCTTATCCACACCATTCGCTTCTGTCACTGAGCAGAAACAGCCCACAAGTCAGCATACAGACACTTCAGCACACTCATCAATGAGATCTCGTCCACCTTTCGCGGCGTCGACCGTGTCGGGAGACCCGTCGCCCTGCTTTCGCTTCCGCTTGTTGGACGCTTTCGACGACGCGCCCGCGCTCCGCGCACTGCTCGTTGACGACTGCGCCACGCGGCAGATGTGCGGACTCAATAAGGAGAACTCGCCCTCACACTCACGCTCCGTACCATCCTATCAACACACATAACAAAATAACATTCCAAACACGCGGTCGTCCACTTATTAGCACACCTGCTCATCCCCTCCACTCGCCGCGCCAATACTTTTTGTTTGTTTCGTGCGGTCCACGCACCTCGTTAATATGCGCTTCGATGCCGACATACTGGAGCCCCTTCTGGATGAACGAGATGAGCGCCCCTGGGGGTAAATCCGTGTTGATCACGCTCGTCTTCGCCAATTGGCTCTCGTACGCGAACGTGAACGCCGAGTGCATGAAGCCTGCCACAGATAATACGTAACGATAATTCATACCACACATCAGTCAGTTCACCCGCGCAATACGCACCGCAGGCACACAGACAGACGTATTCAGCAGACGTACCGGACTCCTGCAAGTAGCGGTAGACGAGGAAGTTCACTTCGTCGGACGTGATCGCCATCGTGATCCACCAGCCAGCCAGTCGGTCAGTCGAACTACGTCGACTTCCCCTCTCGCTCGCGCTCTCCTTTTCTCGCTTTTCGTACGTCCTCGCTCGTCTTCACGCGCCCCCTTGTTCGCCGACGACACGAAGATTCACGGGCGGATAGATGGAGTTCGCACGCGCACGTTCAATCGTCGGGCAGCTCTCGTCGCGGACACCGTTGAGGACTCGCACACACACACAAGACGCCTTATGTTTCTCTCTCTTTCTATAACACGCGATCTCCCGTCAGCAGCCGCCGTCACGTGCTTAGGAGGTTTCCTTTCTCGCGCGCTTCTTCCGGGCGGTTCGTGTGGGGAAAGGAGCTTTCGAGCGCGGCGCGTATAACTTCTGTGGGTCGGGCAGCCTGCCGGCCGCCCTTTTGCTTTGCCCATTTGCCCCACACCAGGACCACACCAGCCACACCAGTGCCACACCAACAGCTCATTTCGAGGTTTTACTCGAAACGCACCTTTTGCCGAAGGTTTTTTGTGGTTTGAATTGTATGGACACTGTCTCTCAAACAGCTGAAATACCGGAAACAAGGGAATGGAGGTTTCGCTATTCTGTCACTAAAACTGACACTGACATTAGACCCAACCACTGATGTTCCGTTCTCCCAACTCTTTCGAGTTGAAACAGGGTACTGACAGGATCCATTTTGACAACACGACGACAACACAGCACACAACTGTGCCAGCTCAATTGAGCTGTCAGTCTGACGAGCGCGCATGCCAAGCGAGAGCTCAAGCGCAATCACCAGGCAGATTCGACACAGCAGCAACCACTCATCGAAGTGCTCATTAACCAGAAGCGCTCTACACAATTGAATGGATTGTGTGGGTGTATGAATCAACAGGGAGTTATCTGTCTGCGCTCTCGGGTGATATCTGTCAGCATGAAACGCCGCCTCCCCATCCTCCTCGCTCTTAGAACTTCTTCAGGAGCGCCGCGGCCTCTTCGTGGCTGGTCTGGTCCTCCTCGGTCTTGACCGGCACGGCAAGCGCCTTCTCAGTCCACTCCTTGGACGCCGCCCAGTCCTTCTTCTTGTAGTACACCTGCGCGATGAGCAGCGCGTTCTTCTTCCAAGTGCCGGGCGCGAGGTTCTCCGACTTCATGAGGAAGCTCAGCGCCTCGTCGTACGACGACTCCGGCGGTGAGCCGAAGAGCACAGCGGCAGCCTTGCGCTCGAGCCACGAGAGGTCCGCGATCGAGATGCACCAGCGCCCGAGCAGGTGGTACGTCGTGGCGTTTGTCGGGTCCAACTCGATGGACTTCTCCCAGTGGCCCTTGATGATCAGCGAGTTGGCGATCGCGACCTTGGAGCCCTCGTAGTCACCGATGGACGACAGAATGATGCCGTACCAGTTGTGCACACGCGCGACGTCCTGCGTGAGGTTCAGACCCTTTTGGGTCACGTCACGAGCGTAGTACGTGAGCTCCTTCTTCTCGTCGGCGGACGTGCTCTTGAGGTTAGCCACGTCGTATGCCGCGCGGGCGAGGCGCCAGATCACGCCCACGTCCTCCGGGTTGGCTATCGCGGCATCAACGGGAACACACACAGAATGTTAGCAGTTGCCAGCACTTTAGAAGCTTTAGTAACAAGCTATCGTCTTACCGGCGTGCATGGCGCGCAGGTCGGCGAGCAGCGTGCGGCGGTCATAGGTGTTGTCGTTGTAGAGCTCCTCGGCTTTGACGGCGTCGGCGGATTCCATTTTCTTGAGCGGAGATGCAAATGCGATGGAGCCGGAGATGAGTGTGGCGAGCGACAGCAGAGCGAGCGCTTGGGTGTGGGCGGTGACGGTGGAAGTGCGAGTGCTCAGTGAGGCACGGGCAACAGGGGTGGTGCTGGTGGTGGCGTGCTGAGCAGTTTCGCGTGTCGACACGAAACGCAATTGGGAAATGCGGCGGTGTGGGAAGTTGTTGCTGTGGATCGCGGCAGTGCGCAGGAAAAGCGGAATGCCTGACACGCGCATGGTGGAAGAAGGAGAAGTACAGCGCCCGTGGGTTCGTTAACGCAAGTGGGCGGGTGGGTGGGTCTGTAGGTTGTTGGCATCTGCGGCATCATCATCGAGCGAGTAGAGAACCTTTCGAGCGCGCAGCCATACTTCTTCACGTGCCGTGTTTTCTGAGGTTGAACCTCCAAAGCGATCCATCTACGCAGTCCCCTGTTTCACTTATTAGTACTCCTTCCATTGTCAATCTTCGGGAATTTTGACTTGATGTTTGTAGGAATCGTTTTCATTCGGGACACGCTGAAGAGGCGCGAGATTCCGACGTGTGGTGGCATGAAGGGAGATCTGAGACTGAAACATGACGCGGCGTCGCAACTCGCGCGGCTCTTGCTGCTCATGACGCAATTCTGCAGAGACCGATGCGGTCATGAGGCCGTGTGAGCGAGAGAACGCGTGACACATGGCACATGTGGTGCAACTGTGTGTGTGCTGCCTTGAAGTTGTCAGGACAGGCGAGGCCCAATCCAAACTTCATCACGACAACGTCCTATCACAATGCCAGCAAAACCAAGCAACACGTGAAAGCCACCATACAGCCAACTACAAGCATTCAAGCATTACAGGGTCGACCTCTCTCTCTCTCTCTCTCTCTCTCTCTCTGCGTCCCCTGCGTGTGTGTGTGTGTGTGTGTGTGTGTGTGTGTGTGTACGCGCACTACAAAGGTACTCACTGCACTCTATTTCTTCGCGTACCGGTCCGTGTAGTACTCTTCCTCAGCCTTCATCTTGCTCACGAACTTCTTCTCGAAGCGCTCGCGATTGTCGTTGATGCGCGTGACGATGTCATTCACGTCCAGCTTGCTCGGGCTCTGGATGAGCTTGAATATGCCGGCGTCGCGCGCGGCCCTGTAGTGGTCCTCCAGCGAGAAGTTTTGGAGGTGCGTCTCGTCGCGGTGACTGCCATGCACGACGACCGAGAGGTTGAGCGACGAGATCATGTCACCCGTGACCTCCCACGGCGCATCGATGAGCACGTCATCCACGAAGCGGCAGCCGAGCACGCTCAGAACGCGCTCGTGCAGGTTCATGATCGGGTAGTTCAGCCCGCGGTGCGCGTTCACGACCGCGTCGTTGTGCACGCCGACGATTAAGTACGAGCCCTGCGCCTTCGCACGCTTGAGGATTTCCACGTGGCCCGCGTGGAACATGTCAAACGCGCCATCGATGTACACAATCGTGTCCGTCTTCTTCGGCTCGTGGTTGCCCGCCGAGAAAAGACGCAGCATGCGGTTCGTCGTGAGGAACTTGGACGGACGCTCGTACGGACCCTTGCTGCCGCTGTTGTTCTTCGCCTTCATCTTGGACGACAGCTGACCGTTCCCGTACCCCTCGTGCCTGTGATGGTTTTTGTGCATGACAAGCATGCGGCCGAGGATGTCGCTCGTCGATACGCCCTCCGTGCGCGGGATCGTGCGGTACTTGCCGAGCTTCTGCGCCGACTCGTACACGTCCTTCCCATCGACAATGCAAGGATCGTCGCCGTGCACAACAAAATCGATTTTGTGCTGTAAAAAAGTAATAAGGCAATATGTGAGACACACATGGCTACATCTCAAAAGCTCCCACTGTCAAGTGCTAACCTTCTTGATCATGCGCTTCAAGTACTCCTCGTTCATGATGTACGGACAGTGCGGCTCCACGACGTCGACGAACTTGCAGCCCTCAACCGACGCAATGCGCTCCTCTGTGTACGACAAAACAAACAAGAGCAAGTGTGAAAAATTCAATACTGAAGTGTAGCCGAAACCTCAAGTAAATTCAGATAGTTCAACATACCGTTGTTGAGAACTGGAGGCGCACCCTTGCACGCAGTGATGGACTCATCGTCGTTGACGCCGACGACCAGGTACGTGCCGAGGGCGCGCGCCTGGCGGAAGGCGTTCATGTGTCCGTAGTGCATCATGTCGAAGGCGCCGTCCATCCAGATGCGGATCTGTTCTTTCGGATGGCCGGATTCCTCTTCCTCCATCTAACAAGTACGCACCGAAAGCGATATTGATATCAGCATATACACACAAACAACACGCCATCATCCAGTAGCATGTCGCAAAGATCCCGTGCATTGCATTGCATTGCGAGCGTACGTACCTCGGAGAGCTTCTCCTGGAGCTCCTGAACCTTCTCGTAGGCGCGGTCGAGGTCTTCCTGCAGGATCTTTCGCCTACGACGGTGGCGCTTGCCGAAGAGCACAAAGTACGCCAGCAGCGTGAAGATGCCCGTGGCCATAGCGATCGCGAGGCGCTCGGCGTCTGGGTATGGCTTGGGCACGCCGAGCTTCTCGAAGAGCGCGTGCACCTGCAGCATGAGCTCGTTCGCGTGCTCCGAGTGCAGCACGTCGTGCACGTAGCCGACCACGCGCGTGACCAGGGCGTCCGACATCCTAGTCTCTCTTTTCGTCGGTCTCGCGCTTGACGATTCGAGCGATATGCGCACGTGAATGGGGGGAAGTGAGCACTTGGTGGCCGTTTTCTTCAACTGCGGACCTTGTGAGCAGAGTACCGCCCATAATGTGAGCGGCCCGGTCCCGTTTCAAATGAGTTAAACCGGACCGGTCAAGTAATAATCTGACATAAATATGCTGTTCGACAGGTTTTAAGCTTGCCTATATAAGACAATATGCGGGATTGTTGATAGATGATTGATACTTTGGTAGACATAATTCGCCGTTGAGTGAAGAGCGGCGGATTGGTGGAAGCGGGGCGCTCGTGGCGCGACCGCAGGGACGAAAGCGGCCATGGCGGGCATTCTCCATTTCCAAGCGCAAGTCTCCACCTCTTCCGAGTGGTTAAAGTGACTGCGTCAGAACAACAATTGCACCATGGGTCTCTCGCAGGAACGTAAGCAGGACTACTTCATCAAGCTCGAGAGCTTGCTCGACACCTACACCAAGATCTTCTTGGTCGGTGTCGACAACGTCGGCTCGAACCAGATCCAGCAGATCCGTATGGCTCTCCGCGACCGCGCCGAGCTCTTGATGGGCAAGAACACCCTCATCCGCAAGGTGTTCAACAACTACATCAAGAAGAACCCGGGCCACCCGCTTGAGCAGATCATCCCGCTCCTCAAGGGCAACGTCGGCTTCGTCTTCACCAACGACGACCTCTCGCAGATCCGTGAGGTGCTCGAGACGAACAAGGTGCCAGCGCCTGCCCGTGTCGGTGCCCTCGCGCCGATCGATGTGATTGTGCCACCAGGACCAACCGGCGCTGACCCAGGTCAGACCGCGTTCTTCCAGGCGCTCCAGATCGGTACCAAGATTGTCAAGGGTCAGATTGAGATCATCAACGAGGTGCTTCTTACCAAGAAGGGCGACAAGGTCGGTAACTCCGAGGCCGCTCTGCTCCAGAAGCTTAACATCAAGCCGTTCACGTACGGTCTCGTGATCCAGAGCGTGTACGACAACGGCTCGCTCTTCGACCCTGCCGTCCTGGACCTGACCGAGGACGACCTCACGGCCAAGTTCGTCGCGGGTCTCCGCAACGTCGCCGCTGTGTCGCTCGAGATCGGTTTCCCGACGCTCGCGTCGATCCCTCACTCGGTTGCCAACGCGTTCAAGACGCTCGTGGCTGTCGTTGTCGAGCTCGACTCGTTCTCGTTCGCCAAGGCCGACCCGTACAAGGCGTACCTTGCGGACCCATCGGCGTTCGCGTCGGCCGCCCCAGCTGCTGGTGGTGCCGCCCCTGCGGCCGCCGCGGCTGTTGAGGAGGAAGAGGAGGAGGAGGCTCCGATCGCCACCGACATGTTCGGCGGTGGCGCGGACTACTAAGCGACTGCTTTTGCTACTCGTGATCTAGCTGTAGAGGTACTTTAACGTTCTCAACACGACACACTCTCCGCGCAAGCGGACTTGCAATGGTGCAAACTCATACCCGTCATCTTTTGTCTTGCTCTTCTTCTATCATTGCATTCTTCTCATGACCCTGGTTTTCGCGGAGTCATCGCAGTCGAATCCCCAATTGAGTGACATGTGCTCTCTCTCTCGTCACTATGCGCGTCGTCGATTCTTTATTAGTTTTCCCCCATTTTGCTCACCAGCGAAACAAAATTCAAAAAAGCGTTCAAAGGTTTAAACCCTCATCCAAACAAAGCGAATTGACCGCGCGCGTGATACTCGGCGGAAGGGAAGGATCGGCGGGCGCGCGCGCGCATTGGTGGTTTACAAGCTAAAGGGCTTGCTGTTCATAGGACGCACGCACGTACGCATCATAAAGCAGTGCGCTGGACACTTATCGAGCTGCAAGTCGAGTCACCCGAAGCGCTTTGTGAAGCTGCATGGATCGCGCGTGAGCATCTCCACACTCACACAACAACAACAACAACAAGCTTCTATTAGACGAAGAAGAAGAAAGGAAGACGAGCCCCAAGCAAGCAACAACAGGGCGTAGATAGTGACTGGCTGGCTTGCATTCTACGATTGCAGTGCTCACTTGACTGAGACTTGTTCTTTCCCCCTGCTCGTGAGGCGCCAAAGCGACAAAACGCTTGCCACGTCATGAGCGTGAGTGACTGTCACCAATTGAACGGACGGGATCAATATGATCGTATGTATCGCACTAACGCGCTACATGTACTATCTCACAGGGACAACAAGACACGCAACACGGAGATATGAGGCCCACGCGGCCGTGGATTGACCAGCCTCAGCCGACCCGGCACCAGTCGCCCTCACAAGCTCCCATGATACCAGCATTAACAGCAGCGATGCCGCTGTCCCAGTCAGTTGCTGCTGCTGATGTTGCAGTAGCGTCACCAGGACCGAGGAAACGCGGTTGCAACTGCAAGAAGTCAGGTTGCCTGAAGCTCTACTGCGAGTGCTTTGCGGCCAACATGCGCTGCGGCGAGCGCTGTCAGTGCATGGGCTGCAAGAACAAGGAGGTGCGTGGATGAGTAGACAGGCAACTTCATCCTTTATACGCGTTACACTTACCTACACTATTCTTGTGTCTGCAGCACAACCGCCTGGAGATCGCCCACGCGATTCAAGCCATCGAGAAGCGGACGCAGAAGGCGTTCCGATCCCCCGCGACCGTCGCCAGGAAGCTCGAGCACTTTCGCAACGCGCCGGTGACGACTGCCGCCGCGGTGTTAGCAGCCGGTGGTCTCACAGCTCAAGTGCCGTCAGTGCTGCCGCCTTCATTAGCCTTAGCAACTGGAGCAGCAGACCACGCGGGCCACAGCCACTCGCACAGCCACCATGCGCCTCGAGCGGCTTGTTCCTGCAACGGCGGCATCTGTACAACCGAGTGCCTGTGTCTCCTGCGCTTCGGCAGCTGCGACGCCAGTTGCACGTGCAAGGGCTGCCAGCCACTGCAGGTACGAGACTGCATGCTCCCTTGTGGAGACTCGGGACAGTATAAACAGATCACTAACTAACTGGGGCTCTGGCTGTATTATCACGGATCCCACGCAGCAAGAGAAGACGAAGGGCTGCAGCTGCAAGAAGTCCAACTGCCTGAAACTCTACTGCGAGTGTCTCGCGGCGCAGCGCGTGTGCGATTCGCGATGCAACTGCGAAGGCTGCAAGAACCGACCGGTACGTTAGTCAGCCTCGCAGTGTTACAAGTTCCATCAATGACTGGTCAGCAGCTCACAATGCCACACTATGGTTCTATAGGACAATCAGCAAGAACGAGATCGCGCGGTCGCCGCCATTCTGGAGCGCAACCCGCTCGCGTTCCAGCCCAAGGTCGCCAGTGGTTCCAGCCAGCACCTGCGCGGCTGCAACTGTAGGAAGAGCGGCTGCATGAAGAATTACTGCGAATGCCACCAGGCCGGCGTGCCCTGCACTTCGCGCTGCGCGTGCCACGTACGTCCCACTTCGATACTGTGTGTGTATGTGCTACGTTAGACAGACTGCTGACCTCTATGGTTTCAATACGAACAGCAATGCCGTAACACGGAGATGTTCGTGTCGGCGAAGAAGATGCTCGTGTTCAAGACGCCCGAGGACGGCAGCCGCAGTACCAGGAAGGGCAGTCTCGACCACACCCCTCAGCGGGCGAAGAGCAGCAGCGCAGCCGCCACCAAGCGCGTGTATCGGAAGGCGTCCTTCGACTCGCCACCACCCCATCAACAACTTCATCAGCAGCATCAGCACATGCAACAGGTGTACACACCCACGCGCTCCACGAACCCATCGGCAGCGCTGGAGCTTCTGTCGAGAAGCGCGCCGTCTGCACCGCGAACTAACATGTTCCAACGTCCAGCCGCCACCACAGATATGCCGTCCAAGCGAGCGTATGCTGCCGGCATGCCGCTGGGCCACACGACGGAGAGAGCGGTGGCGACCACTTTCGCAAAGCGAAAGTACTCGAAAGTGTCGTCACGCCCACTGTTCATGGACCGCATCCAGGAGGCAGCAGCGGGGAATGCGGATGCCGTGGACGCAGGATTGTCGTCAGTCGAGAAAACCGTGGCGCAGGACTTTGGTAGTGGGGGTGCAGGCGGAGAGCCATCCCTGGCGATGCTCTGTCGCTCGTTGCTGCGTGCTGCCATGACCGTCGATTCCACTGGTGGCAACGATGTTTCAAAGCCAAGAACTGGTATGAGTGATAACAACGTCACCAGCAAGCAAGACCAGGGTGGCGAGTCGAGCGATGTGAGCATGTCGCCAGTGTCGGACGATCTGTTGTGTGCAGAGGACATTGAGACTTCAGGCGACAGGGCCATGAGTTCTCAAGAGGACACAGAGCACCATTTGTCTCCTGGGAGTCAAGACCACAGCAGACGGTCTGCAAAGGATTACCAGATGGCAGCAGCAGCTCAGGAGCGCGCCGTGCTGCAGGAGGTGAGCGTGTGGCTGCGGAATATCACAACCGCCGCGCTCCCGAGTGGCGGAGGCACCACCGCCAACTCAGCGCGTCAGGCTTAAACGTACAGTGCCACGAGTCCACGGCATGACGAATTTCCCATACCATACCACACACGAGTGGATTGATTTTTTTGATAGAGCATAGAGAAGAAATGAAAGTCTTGCAGTTTAATCAGCAACTGGCGTCGTACAATGACAATTCTATCAAGGAAGAACCGATTTCTAGCGAGAACTGTGGTTCATTCCTTGCGAGCTGGTGGTCTCTCTAGGCAAGTATCTCAATGGTGACCACACGCCAAATCCACAACGACGGTAGGTTATTGTCTTACAACGACGAGGCGTCGAGCCCTTCGCGCTCGTAGATGTACTTGGTCGCCTCGAAGACGCAATCCGAGATCTCGTCGGGTACGTGCTCGGGGTCCCTTGAGCCGTCGTAGACGCCCGTGCGCACGAGGATGGACGACCAGTGTGCACCGGCGTTGTTTGCGCCCTGGATGTCCGCGTGTGGGTTGTCGCCGATGCCGTAGATGCTTGTGAGTCGGTTGGACCCATCGCGGCCCGCGATCTCGTTCAGCAGGTTTTCAGCAAAGCTGTGAGCACATACATGAAGAGCGTGAGCGAGTTTATAGTCGTGAAGCAATCGAGCGCAGCTCCGCGACTCACTTGTACGCGACGTTGTGGGGCTTGCCGTAGCGCGTCACCTCGAGCTTCTTGCCCGTGCGCTCTTCGTAGAGCAGCGTGAGGCACTTGGTGAACGCGCCTTGGGCGAAGCGCGGGTACGGGTACTCGCCCATGAACACAAAGTCGTCGTTGCTGACGAAGAGCGGCGTCTGCGTGCCACACGGACGGCCGCTACCAGGCGGGTTGCCTATCATACAGCACACGGTTAAGCCTCGATACAATACCCACGACCACCTGCTAGAGACCCTAATAACCACACACACACACACACACACACACACACACATACATACATACATACATACATACATACATACATACATACATACCTCCGATGAGAATGTCGACAGCGACTTGGATCTCGGGCGCCCAGTCCACCGGGTCATGCATGACCACGATCGCTTCCACCGGCTCGTTGTGGAACGGCGCCTGCCTATTGACAAGACAGTCAGTTAATGAGCTATGGTTAGCACCAGATGAAGATATTGCGAGGGCGTACTTGTGCTCGTAGTGGTGGAACGGGTACTGCGTCGGGTGGTGGTGCGTGAAATCCTTGACCGTCACCACCTTCTTGAAGCCGTAGTGCTCCGCCTGTTGATCATTGACATATTGCATACTTGTTATCCAGCATAGCTGTCACTGACACCAAACAGCTTTGCAGGACAACGTACGACAGTGTACACATCTTGCGAGCCCATGATCAGCACGCGCTTGTCTGTGGAGCACGCAAATTAGTCAGTCTGTCACCATTCAAGCTCTCTTTTACACTAAACCAAAAGGATACGAACCTCCGTAGATTCTGGTGAGCTCGCGCATAGGCGTGTGCGAGACCACCATGTGCTTCGGGTCGATGTGCAGATCCAGGACCTTGCTCAGTTTCGCCGCCTTGTCCGCCTCCATGCAGCCTGACGTGTTACAACAAAGGAGCACTGAGCCAAAGACAACGCTGCGATTGCTTTCAATATTGAGCCGTACCGCCGCCGTTGGTGAGGAACATGTGCGGCACATTGTTCGCACGAAGGCTCTGGAGCACGCGGCGCGCACGCGGAAGCTCCTTCCCACCGCTACCAGATGCACACATGTATCAATCAACACATGAGTCAGAGTGATAGACCACGTTGACAGCATTTCGGTTACAGAGTGTGTGTGTGGCTCGAGGACACACCGGATGAGCACGCCGTCAATGTCGAAGGCAATACCAAAGGACGCGCCGACAGCGCCTCTGCTGCTGCTGGTGCTGAACGTCGCTTGCGCCAGGCGCGACGAGCGCAGCGAAGAAGCACCGCGAAGAAGGCGGAGCATGTTGCCAGTCGCGAGCATGTGAGCTGGTCGATTTTGATGCGACACACGATGAATCGTTGTCGAGTTTATTGAACTTTTGTTCGAAAATAGGGCTTTGACAGTACAGAAATGCTCTCAAATTGGTACACCACTATAAAATAATACCCTTTTAAAAACGATCTATTATGACATACATTCTGGACCATATTTTTTAATTCATAAGTATAAATCGCACGTCAGACACTCTTATCCTGCAAAATTTGATTGCTTTATATGCGTTAGTATCTCCGAAAAATGATTTCTCTTCCGTGTCATTTTTGTGTATCAATTTGAGAGTATTGTTTGAATGCTAATCACGATAAATAGTGACTCTGTCAAAAATAGTGACACTCAGTAATTTACTTGGACGGCTCGTTTGTGTGATGTGAAATGGTGATTTCATGTCTATTTTTGTAATTGATGCGTCTCATGTCGCCACTTTTTACAGCTTCCCCTTTTTTACGGATTGCTGGTTCAAGTCCACTCGTTTCACGCTCAACTGCATCAACGCAACCACAAGAAGCGCCAAGAAGAGCTCCTCAACCGCCACCACCTTCGTCCTCGTCATGCTCCGTCGCGCTGTGTCCCAATCCGTGCAGCTGGCCCGCGTGAACCAGCAGCACCTGCGCTTCGTGAGTGCCACGTCCGCGCGCTTCAACGGCGAGAAGCCTGCTGAGGGCGTCGCCGCTGATGCGGACGCCACCACCCCGGAGGCCGAGGCCGCAGCTGCCCCAAGTGCTGCGGACGCGCTCGCGAAGGAGGTGGACGAGCTCAAGAGCAAGAACGCGGAGCTCAACGACCGGTTACTGCGTGCGCTGGCTGACGCCGAGAATGTGCGCCGCATCTCGGGCATCGACGTGAAGAACGCGCGCGAGTTTGCGATTTCCAAGTTCGCCAAGAGCCTGTTGGACGTGTCGGACAACCTCAAGCGTGCTCACGAGAGCATCTCGATCGAGGAGCTGCACCCGGACCACACGATGCAGGCGGTCAAGACGCTGCACGAAGGTGTCGTGATGACCGACGCGCAGCTGCAGAAGGTCTTCCGCGAGTTCAACATCAACCAGATCGGCGCCGTGGGCGACAAGTTCGACCCGAACGTGCACGACGCGCTCTTCGAGTACGAGGACGCGACGAAGGACGCCGGATCGATTGGCCAGCTCATGAAGATCGGCTACTTGCTGAACTCGCGCTGCATCCGTCCCGCGCAGGTGGGCGTCGTCAAGGCCCCGAAGCAGTAAGTGAGCGAGTGAGCGAGCAAGCGAGCGGTCGTCTGCATTGATTGACTCGTCCTGCATGCTGCTTCACGCTTGGGGTTTGGCGCTTTCTTCATATACACACCGTACATCAAATAGACAGATGAAGGCTGCTTGGTTGCTTTTTCTTCACCACAGACAGACAGACAGACAGATACAAAGAAAGAAAGCCGAATACAGCAACTTGAGAGAAAATGTATCGGATGCAAAGAGCGCTGCTTCGTTTGCTAAAGGCTCGATTGAGCGGCTTCTCAGGGTGTCAAGCACACAGTGCGAATGCCGCTCGTGGGTGTCGTGCACGCAAACCAAGCAGCAATCGCCCGGTCTTTCATTAGAACGAGTCATTCACGCCAAAGGGCGGGAGAGCTGCTCACCAGACAGCCAAGTGGAAAGCGACAGAGAGATAAGACCTCTGTGCATGGGGAATACCACAGTCGTAGGTATCCCTCTTGGGCGAAGCATACTACCGAAAAGACTCGAGTTTTCGTCCTGGTTCAGCTTCTGCAGCTCTTCGAAGAGCTTCAGCGCGCTCACACAGCAGCACAGTACGGCTGAGCTCGTGCATGAGCACCGCTGGTCCGTTGGCTGCGCTCGCCTAGCGCTGCAAAACGCCACCGGGCGCAAGGTGACTTCCACAACTTACTACATATCCGACTGTATGCGCTCAGCTCGCACAAGTCGTTGACTGGTGTCGTTAAGTGCTCGTGAACAGCAAGAAAGTTCTATGAAGCCTGAGGCGACGCCGAACAGCTGCGGGTCTAAGCACGCCTGGCTTCCAGGCGTAGCAGCCACGAAGCGGGCGGGGCGTCTCAGCGTCGCCGAAGTCTTGATATGGCCGTTGGCAGGGTGGTGCCTGATATCGCTCGCGCCGTTGCTCCGTGCCTCCGCTGTTGTAGCAGACGCGGCTGCCGTCGACGCACAACTGGCCTTGTTGCCCAGCGAGCGGCGTGTTCTTTTTGTATCTGCCTGCTCAGGCGCAGTAGTGGGCGCCATCAGTAGAGCCCACGCTGCTGCTGCTGCTGGCGGTGTCAAGATCAACCTCAGTTGATCTTCAAGTCCACGTCACATTTTCGCAGCCAGGGCAAAGCACAGCATACCCAGCGCAAGCTGTTTGAAAAGCGCTTTCTACCAGCCGAAAACAGCTGCCGAAGAGCCCCAAAGTACAGATCAGACCCAAAACCACTCGAGGGCTGGATTTTGGATGGGACCACCTAGATCGAGAGAAACCAACCGGTTGGGTCGCGTTCTCGTACGACAACCCACCTCATCTCGGGAGACGCCCAACAACCCTAACGAAACAGGCTCGCATCCACTCAATCCATCCGACCCAAACCAGCAAAGTTCATGGCTGGCTGCCACTCGGCCGGCTGTTCAATCAGTTTTCAAAAAAATAATGTACCCATACACCACTCCCTTCGAGAATTGTATACCCTACAGCCTTTGATGAATCATTGCTCGCCCCACTCTCACAGCCGAGCTTCCATCATCCTGACAACGAATCCGAGCAACTCTGTGTCAACGACGACCCGACTCTGCGCGGCCCCCCATTTTGGCACCGCAGTCCGCCTCGATCTGAGAGTCAGCAAAGCGAAGTGGCACGGCTGACTGAAGAGGAGAGAGAGACTGCTCCGTGCACAAGCTCTACTACGTACGATGGCTGCTCGGTTTTCGAATCGGAGCGGAGACGTCAGGCGAAATGTGGTTCCAGCGCCATACAATACTCGCTTGCTCTCCTGCAAGCCGTACCCTCCAGTCTCGTTGTGCCTTCTCATCCCTGGGCGACCCAATCCAGTCTCACTCACTGAGACTTGATTGACCTGCTAGACTTTATACGCTTCACGCTCAACTCTCGCGGCCGCCGCATGATTTCAATGGCCTCCGCGCGTTGATTGGCTGACGCGTCCGCGGACTGGCTCGTTTTTGCTCGTTTCCTCCAGTTCCGTCCCGTTTCTGCTCATTCGGTATACTGTACGCGGGTGTCTCGTTGTCAAGGGAAACTCTTCCCACAATCGAATCGCACCTAAGCGGGAACCACCGGGTCGGTCCGCTGGGTTCATTCGCCGCCGTCTGCTCACTCGCTTCGGCTCTCTCTATCTGGCCTCACACTTGAAAGTCGAGCGGTCCAGTCTGGCTTATCTACCAGAAAGCTCGATAGGAACAGACAGAACACGATGAAAGGCGCCAAGGCCCTGCTCGCGTCGTGGCTGCTGCTCTGCGCGGCGGCCGTCGCCAACAGCGAGATGACCGCGACTGTCGCGCTCGCGAGCGCGGACGTCGTGAGCGCCGGTGCCACCGGGCTCTCTGGAGGGAAGCTCTCGACCGCCGCGGTCGTCGGCAACCACGAGATCGAGGAGCTCTTCGTGCGCCGCCTAAGCGCCATGGTGGATGAGGTCGCCGAGGCTGACGACGAGGCCACGCTTCAGAAGCAGGCGCGCGCGCTCTTTAACCTGTACAAGAAGGTGGACCCGGAGCTTGTGGCCACGTGGGGTTCTACGTCGGAGAACCAGTTCGACGCGTTCTACAAGAAGGTGTTCCCGAAGATCCTGGCGAAGGCTAAGGCCCAACGCGCAGCTGCCAAGGCCTCGGCAACGGTCGTGTCCACGACCAAGAACCCAGACGGTACGACGACGACGACCAAGTCCGATGGCTCGGTCACGACCACTCAGGCGGACGGCACGAGCGTCACGACCGAGACGGACGGCACGATGACTACGATCAAGACCGACGGCACGACGGTGGTCACGACCAAGGATGGCTCGACGTCCACGACCAAGGCAGATGGATCCAGCGTCTCGACCAAGACGGACGGCACGACAGTCGCCAAGGCGGCGGACGGCACAACCACGACGTCGACCTCGGACGGTACGGTGATCACAGTCGCCACGGACGGCACCACCACGACCAAGAAGGCGGACGGCTCGACCACGGTAACTAAGAACGATGGCACCACTACTACCACCAAGGCAGACGGCACCACAACGGTGACCACTGCGGCACCAGGCACCAGCACTTCGCCATCGACGGGCACTGGCACTGGCACCAGCACGACGCCATCGACCGGCACCGGTACCAGCACCACTCCATCGACGGGCAGCCCCGGCTCGTCGCAGCTCTCGGTCAAGTCCGAGTCAGACTCTCACGAGGTCGCGGACAGCCTGTCGTTCCTGAGCCAGATCTACGACACGACGCTGGCGTCCAACGTGGCCGTACTGCGCGACAACACCAAGAACATCGAGACTATCGTGCAGTCGTCGCAGGGCGGCAGCGGCAGCTCGGCGGACGCGGCGAACCAGTACCAGGCGCCGACCGTGCTCGAGTCTCCGGACGCGCCGACCACGATCGGCCGTCGTCTCGCGAACGCCACGGCGTCCAAGGTCGACGTGCTCTTCTGCGACATCGGGGGCAACGCCATTTGGAAGTGGAGCGCCTCGGCTGATTCCAACAGCGCGACGGTCAACACGACCACGTCGTCGTCGTCTTACGTGCTCGACGCGAACCTGTGTACGGCCAAGGAAGTCGTGGTCAAGGTCACGGCGTACCAGTCGGGCTGCTCGCTGCAGAACCACCCCGAGGGCTGCGACAAGGTCTACTACAAGGGCTGCGGCGGCCTGACCGTAAGCCCCGGCTCGAACCAGATCGTGGTCGCGCGCACGGGCGGCCGCTCGCTCGGCGTGCTTTCATACAAGGACATTGGCACGACGTGCCAGGGCCGTGTTGTGGACGCCATTCGCACATACCGCGGCAAGAAGTTCAACAGCCCGTCATACGCCGAGTACTCGCAGAAGGGTCACCTGTACTTCAGCGACAGTCCCTTCGGCCTGGCGACTCAGGCATCGGACCTCGAAGGTGACACCCTCGACAAGTCCCCGCTGCGCGAGATCCCGTTCAATGGCGTGTACCTGCTGCGCAACGGCGAGAATGGATCAGAGCCCGTGACACTCGTGGACTGCTTCATGGACCGGCCGAACAAGATTGCGTTCTCACCCAAGCAGGACATCATGTACGTGACGAACTCACGCAAGGGCAACTCGTACGTGAAGCAGTTCGCGCTCAAGGACGACGGCACCGTGAGCAACTCCAGCATGCTCTTCAACTTCACGTCGTACCCGGAGCTCGAGACGGACGAAGGTTACGCTGACGGCATCAAGGTCGACGAGGATGGCAACATCTACGTGGCGGTGCACAAGGGTGTGTACGTGCTCTCGCCCGGCGGCACGCTCATCGGCGTGCTCAAGAGCTCGCAGCAGCTCAGCGCGCTGGCCTTCGGTGGCGGCCGCATGTTCGTCACGGGCGCCTTCGGCGTCGTCGCACAGTCCAGCGGCGTGCTGCCGTCCACGGCGCCGCCGCGGGCCAAGACGACGTGCGGCTAAGCCAGCGAATGATACTACTGATATGGTAACGAACGACGACGTCCGCGGACCGCAGTTAGGGGGTGAAGAGCAAAGCTGCGGACGCTCGTACGCGCACACACACCGATGTGTGCTCTTGTGTTTTCCTGCTCTCGTAACCAATTCTCGACCACCAACTTGCATTTATTTCGCACTTGCCTTGTTAATAATGAGAGTGCAAGATGATGAAATCCCAGATTTGCGTTAATCAATCAATCCTCACCACCCATTTCCAGAAAAACAAATTGGTAGCCATTTATTAACATGCTGATCTCTATCTACTCGTCCCCGTCGTCGGCCTTGGGCTTGTTCACCCGCGAGACCGCCTTCTTGTCATTGCCACCACTGGACGCACTCGCAGAACTTGCACTGGGCGCGGCTGTGGTCGTGAACTTGACGATCAGGTTGTTCACGATGGGTTCATCTTCAGCGAGGCGCCGTCCGTCCTCGCCCTCGGCGTACGCGAAGTTCGCGCCGATGAACTGCGAGACGCGGTACGCCAGCTCGCGCACGGTCGTGCCGCGCCGCACCATGACGGCGTCACCGAAGACGCCCTTTCCGCTCGCGTCCGTCGAGAAGTTCTTGAGTGACTTGACCGGGTACGCGACCACCGAGTTGCTGAGCTCCACGGCCGCGTTAATCGCGGCGCGCACGCCCGTGCTGCCGTAGCGGAAGAGCACCATGTCCGAGATGCGCTCAAGGCGCTTCGTGAGCTTCTTGTCGACCGGTTTCAGCGGCGGCAGTGCCTTGGACGCCTCGTCATCGGCATCATCGCCGTCAGCTAGCGTCGAGTAGAACATGGAACCGGGCTCGTACCGGATGAACTGCTGCTTGGCAGCCGCCTTCAAAAAGCACTCGGCCGCCGCGCTGGACACGAAGCACCGGTCGCTGCCGTACTTCTCGGCCACCTTCTCGATGTTCTTGTCCGTGTTCTCACCCTGGTCCGCCTTGTTGAGTACGAGGATCGTCGGGAAGCGCATGGCCAAGAATGCGTCCACGAGCACGTGCACCTCTTGCTCGCCCCAAGCAGTAAGGTCAAACGGGTCCTTCACGCCCATCTTGTCCAGCATCGTGCCGATGAGCGACGGTGTGGCGCCGTAGCCTGAGAGCTGCCCCACGAACGTGCTCAGCAGGCTGCTCTTGGTCGCCTGGTGGCGCCGCGCGATGGAGCCCCAGCGCTTCCAAAGGTTGTTGAAGATCCAGCTATGGATCTCGGCGCTGAGCCAGTCGGCGTCGTTGATCGGGTCGTACCCCTCGGTCTCCTCGCCCTTCTCGTTCGTGCGGCCTGAGACGTCGATGATGTGCATGAGCACGTGCGCGTGCCGTAGATCGTCGAGGAACTTGTTGCCCAAGCCCGCACCTTCTGAGGCGCCGGGAATGAGCCCTGCGATGTCCAGCAGCTTGACCGGCACATGGCGTACGCCCTGCTCGCACTTGCCGTAGCGTGGCTGGCAGACTGAGCTCTTGCCCTTGGCGGCGCACGGGCACGTAGTCATGTAGTACGTGATACCCTCATTGGGCTCGATGGTCGTGAAGGGGAAGTTGCCCGTCTTAGCCTTGCCGTCCGTCACGGCGTTGAAGAACGTCGACTTGCCCGCGCTCGGCTTGCCCACGCACCCGATCACCAGCTCCATCGTGGCACTCGTTGTTGGCAGCGATTGATTTGATTTGGGTTTGGCTTTGAAAAAGGCGGTCGTGGCACTCCCCGGTTTTGTGTCTTAACTGGGCATGTCAGTCTTATAAATGTCGCGCTACATGTAGTTTACATGCTTGCTTTTTTGTACAGTCGCTCGTTCAGTTCACTCACTCAGCCTTTGCTAGCCTCTGCTGCTGGGCGTGTTGTGACCGACTCGCAAGTCGTAAACGAGACGCGAAGACAGGAAGGAATTCCTGCATGACGCCTGGTACGAGTATACTCTTCATCATGCGTCTAATCGAGCGCTTTGCAACGCCGACAAACCTCCCTGGTCAGACTCAGAGGTTTCCCCGGGTGCTCGTGAACGAGTTTACATACAGCCGCTCGCAGGTCACTACCACAACAGATGGTGGTAAATTACAGTCCGACCATAAATGGGGGCAGTGTCTGTGCCGTAAGCTCAATGGATCGATCTTCCAGCACGACCCACAGCAGCGAATGCCTAGGGATCTGCCGACTCCACACACGCACGTACACAGCCCAGACCTCTCCTTCGAAAGTCGTTGTCACGAACGGAACGCGGCGGCAGGCCAGACTTTTGGGAGGACATACATTGCGGCCGTCGTGGCGCACGACTACCGGTACCCGTCCTGCGCTGGCTTGAGTGGCCGATCCAGCGAGGTTCGCGACTGGAACGTCAAGGTGGACGGAGAGTGAAAAGCTCTGTGAGAAACCAGTAATGGTCCCAGGGTTTGGAGGACACTCAACGACAAACCCGATGGTCACATCAAGGTTATCCAGGGTGTAGTGTGCTCCAGACGGCATTCCAGACCAGATCTAGATCGACGAGCTTCGAGAACGGTGCTCCAGACTAGCGCGAAGGACAGCATGGTGCCAGAACATGCTCGAGAGCGACGGAGCAGTACACGAAGCGTCGCGGCAGCCAGCTTGTGAGGTTGCTTTCACAGTGAACCCAGGACGAGAGTCAACGGATAGAGATCTTAACTGAGAATGAAGTTGCAAGCGAGCGCGAGGCTGCAGTGAGGCACATGGCCATCGAAGGCATTTTAAATCATAAGGAAACTATCTTCTTCAAGCTCAAGTGTCCGAGCTGTTGTGCACTCGCCGTGTGCACAAGCAACTCTACAGTAGCTCTTCTCGCACCCCTGGGTGTCGAGTCTGTCGCCGAAGTGCGTGGCAAGGACGACTTGCTGGCGTACGCGTGGAGTGTGGCTGGGGACTGGGCGTCGGGGTCGGCAGATCCTCTGCCGCGGTTGATCACCGTGAGCACGGGCGTACCCCATCTCATTCAACGTAGCCAGGTGAAACACAAGGTGGGCACGCGTGATTGACAGGTGAACATTACTAAGCGAAGGAGGCATAAGGTGAGCGTCTGTCTGCCGGAGGCAGTGTGTCCCCATGGTCTGTGTCGCTCTCGCTCGAACACCACTCACCCCCGCCTGCGCGGCAGTGACCAGGTCTTCCTTCTCCACTGCATATGGCTTAGCTGATGCCAGAGCGTCCAAGTTGCGGTCACTGGAGCGCAAACCTGGGGCTAGTGCTGGCCTAAGGACAACATCAATCCGACGACACAGCCCCAAGCTCGACGAGCGCACCAATTAATCGGAGCCTGGCTGCTGCCGCCGAGTCGCCAAGGCTTTCTATTTTTCTTTGCTGCGGTGCAGTTGAAAGAACCGCTCGCCTGGCTCAAGGGCACTCGTCAAGTGCGCCTCGCGTGCGTCGACTCAGGTTCGCGGCTCAGAGGGCTTCCTTGCGGCGAAGCAAGCGCCGTCTCATGCTTCGAAGAATGTCTTCAACCACTTGTCCAACCGCTTGTTGTCCAGCCGAAAGCTCTCGGGGAGCAGCAATTCATAGTGCATCGACACGGGCGGTCGGGCGGGTGCCAAGAACGACGACACCCACCATCTATCAGATGCTCCGCGGAGGAGGTCCAGAATGTCAAGGCCTAGCTTCGATTTTGCACGCGACACAATCGCGTCCAAGCTTCAGGACGCAGTTCACTCTCGCCTTCGACACGCGAGGATCGGAATTCGGAAGCGTCTTCCCGTCCGTATGTGTGAGTACCAAATAGCGCTTGGAGTGAAATTCTGCCAGGAGCCAACCCCCCCCCAAACGAGCAAGCGCCCCCGAATGACGTGACGCCATACGATGGACAACCAGCGATCATAGCAAAGCTGTAAGTGACTGGATATGCTACCACATCACACCTCCAGGACTGACTGACTGGGCCAAGGACGCTCACGTAGCTAATTATGAGGCAACTCGCGCGCCGTCTCCTTCGCCTCTGCGGACCGATCATGTGAACTCGCTGGGTGAAGATTTTCAGCCTCCCAATCACACTCCCTGGGATCTTATCGCCACCATCGAGCCAAGCAGGCGGCGACAACTTTCTTTCGGGTGCGAATACCGAAACTGTCGGGGAATTGGTTGGTTAGCCAACGACAGGAGCGGTGGACATTTTCAACGGGTGAGTATCTCGGTGGACGTCGCGGATACTCACCTACTGTACGAAGGAACGGTGGTCTCGGCAAGCGAGAAGCGATACCTCGTTGGGAATCGTCCAGGTGAGTGAGTCAGGGATCCGCTCCCTCCACAGCTGATCGTGCGCATGGAAATGCTGGCGAACACGCCCGCTGCTGACTCACTCGCTCGCTGGTTTCACGGCGGAGAGCTTCAGCGCTGAGCGAGGAAGAGACAAAGTGGGGCTTCCGAGTCACGGTCGCCACTCGCATCTCAGAATGCTTTGCTGTGTCATGAGCGTTCATGAGAAAGAGAGAGAGAGAGCTTCACAGACTCACTAGCTGAAAGACCAGGGCGATGGCTATGAGAGCGGTTCTCCGTGCTCTTGGTCACAAATTCATGAAGTTCTTGACCACCAACAGGGCGAGCATCCAGCAAAAGCTTGCGAGTTGCTTTGAACGGAAGAACAAACCTCAGCCCAGCTCTTGCTGACAACACATTTCCACCACTCCCGAATACTTAACTATCTAGCTGCCCGTGGTGGCTCACAATTTGTAAACTACATTCCTACCCTGCCCACACTGGTAACGACACTACCCCAGTCGGTGGTAGCTCAACCGAAACCTCCCCAGCGCCTTCCAGGCAGGCGGGAACGCCACCACACTCGGTCCTGGAGGCACCGCCGCATGGAATTGTCTCGCGTGAGCCTTGCTCACGGACTTGCGCTTCGCTCGCAGCTTCATCTCGCTCAGGTACGGCCGCTCCTCCTCGGCGAAAGACGACACCGACACGGTCTGCAAAACCTCACCATTCACGTACAAGCGGTGGTTGCGCCAGCACTCGATGCGCATGCGCACGTGGTGGGATCGGTCGTCGAGGTTCACGGCCCAGTGGAAGAGCTCCAGGTACACCACGAGCCTCTCTTTCCCCTCCATATGAATGCTGCCAATGTAGTCCCCAGTGGACCCATCGCTCACGGACGACGACATCCCATTGGGGAACAGCCGAAAGATTCGTTCGCGGCCGTCGAGGACCAAGCTCATGGCATCCAAGCCCGGGATCATCGAGTGGGCCGACCGCACTCGTAAAGTGCGCTCCTGGACGCCCAAGCCGATCTCCAGACGGCCGATCTGGGAGATGAGGTCGAAGATCGTTAAGAGCGAAATCGCGCTCTCGACCGACGGGTCCTGCTGCTTCCATACGGCTTCCTCTGTATCCAGCAGCCACTCGCCGTTCCAGCCGTGCTCGAACGCGTTGCGAGCCACGCAGGTTTGTAGAAATGTGGATGCGGCCGGTGGTGGATTCGCAAACCTAGCGCCTCGCTTCTGCTGTTTCCGGCTCAGCGACGCCGCGATGTACGAGTCGCGGATCTGGGCCACGAACGCGTTCCAGCCAGCGAACCCGTGGCTGCCAAGGATGTGGCGCACGCGCGGCCGCTTAGAATGGAACGTCTCGTACGAGTACACGGCCGCGATGATCTCCTCGGCCACGTTCGCGAGGCTCCTAAGCGGCGTCATGGAGAACACGTGGTGGTTCAAGCGCTCCTCGGTCTCGCGCACGAACGCAAGGAAACTTGCGCGCAACGCGTGCTTGTCCATAATGCTGTTTGCGTGCTGCGCGAAGAAGACGCGGAAGCCCTGGCGTGTCTCCTCCGAGAAGAACCAGAGCGCGGCCTGCGTCACCACGCGCAGTAGCGCCTCGAGCTCGTAGGGGAGCGCGGCCTTGGTCGCGGCCTTGGGCGCAGAAGCCCACTCGGCCTGTTCCAGCAGCACGCGCGAAAAGCAGTTGATCTTGCCCACCGGGTGGTTGCCGGGCGCCAGCGGCTCGAGCAGTCGTCGGTGCGTGATGTGGACCAGTTCGTCCACAAATGGCGCGTAGGTGGACAGCGGTGTCCACTGCGCAAAGCTCAGCAGCAGTGCCAGGTTCTTGGAAGTTGTGACCGCACTCGCGTTCACGTGTTCCCACATGACCTTGTCCTCAAACACGCCGAGGCCGCGCACGAGCGACGACGGTGTTGTCGGCATGGTTGAGCCGGTAGAAGAGCTCATCACGGGCCGCACGAACGAGTCCGTGGGCCGTCGACGCTTCATCGTGCGAGGGTCCACGTCCTCAAACGGGTGACTGTGGACGTGGGATGAGGACGACTGGTCCTCGCCCCACTGGTAGCTCAGGTCCTCCTTGATCATCACATCTCCTCCGAGCCCACGCTTGTGGCGCTCCGAGTCCGTGGGAGACGGCAGCCGCTGCGACGTCCCGTAGTATGAGATCTGCTGCGCGTCGCCCTTGAGCGTGAGCGTCTCCGTGGGCGCGCGCCTATAGGAAATGACCGTAAACTCGGGCGAGACGATCACGGCCGCCACTCGGTAGAGGTACGACTGCGTCACGGGGTTCCTGGAACTGGTCAGCGACGTCACAAGGTTGCCCTTCGAGTCCACGGCGCACTTCTCAAAGACGTAAGCCTTCAGCACGTGCTTCATGAGCCGCTGCGCCTTGTTCGCGCCACTCTCCCAGTCATAGTACCACCGCGAGTAGATCTTGCCATTGAGCTGGAATACGAGCGCATTCTATAGAGTTACACAACGACAACAAGTTTTAGTCCAACATCTGTGTATACTGCGACAACCACAAGTGTATACCAAACACAACAACAACATGTTTGTGCGGCTCAAACAAGCAAGCTTTGTTTACAGTACACACCTCGGCGGCGATCTGGCCCACGTGCTTGACCGAGGACGCGAGTGCGGACGGCCGCTCGCGCACGCCCGAGATCCACTGGCCCTCAGGGTTCTCCTCACTCTGCGTGGCCGCCGTGACGCCGTCGAACGAGAGGCACTCACCCGGCTCCATCCCGGGGTCGGATGCGGACTCGAAGCGCGCAAAGACCGCGAGGTTACCCAGGCCAGCCGTATTGCTGGAATCTGCGGACGGCGGTTGGACAGGCGTCGTGGTGTGGACGAGCACATGCAGCGAGCTGCCGCAATAGCTGCGGTCCATGTGGTTCGGGCAACAATGTGGGAAACATCTGCGCAAGTGAACAAGCAAACAGCAAGTGAGTTTGTTTATGTAAAAGGTCAACAAGCAACAAGCTGCCAGAGAGGCGCAAGAAGCAAACAAGTACCGTAGGATCTTGAGGCCCTTTGTGCGGTTGCTCCTGTGAAAACAAGAAGTAAAGCAAGCGCAAGAACAACGTACATTCAGTAAGCACAGAACGCACAAGAACAGCACACACACAATCAAACGCGTGCATGCATGCGCACGCACCGCTTGTATTCGGTCTGGAAGAGCTCCTTGTGATCGCACTCGAGGCGACAGAAGGTGACGGCGGCGATGGGCACACCCGTTTTCACGATCGTTGAGGACGCCATAGCCGCCAGTGGCTGCACAGCTGTGGTGCAAGTGCGCTTGGGTCGAGGCGCCTGCTTGTTTGAGTGTGTTTGTTTTCCAGTGGCTCGCGCAAGCAAATAAGTGATTACTTTTGTTGTTCGTTGGGACGCACACACGCGGCGGTCGAGCGTTAGAGCGTGCGCGAGCGGCCAGAGGGAGAAGGAAGGAGGCGCGGCCGTGAAAGGGCGGTCGGCGGTTGCGGCCGAGATGCGTTGGATTGGTCGTCGCGCGCGTGGCCGGAAGGCAGGCAGTCTGCTCGTGTCGTGTTCGGCTTTTGGTCTTTTGCTTTTTGGGTTGGCTCGGGGTTTTGTGGACGGCTCGTGTAGCGTGCGAGAGGAGAGGAGGACACGCAGCCGCCACTCTTGCGAGGAAAAAGTGGGAAAAGAAGCGCCGCGAATCACCAGCTGGCTTTGCGAAAGCAGGACGACCTTCCGCGAGTAAAACTGTCCCTCTGCCTGCTAAAGCTGCGCTTAGCGGCTTCGATAAAGTGCGACTTCAAAGCCGAAGCAAGCAGCACAGCAGCAAACCGCAGACTTAATTCGTCCTGTAAAGCATGCTTGACAAAGTGTTAAACCAAGCGAGGAAGGACGCGGCTAGGGTTGATAAAATGACCCGGCCCGGAAGGTCCAACCCGAGTTGGACCTTCCAAGACCAAAAATAGCGCCGCACTACTTCGAGGGAAAAAACAACCAAAAAATTGACTAGCACGCTAAGTTTTTTCTTCTCGCGGCTTCGGCCTCCTTTGAAGGGAGCGACCACGAAGGAAAAGCAAGACGAGGGCTTCACACGAGTATTGACGACTGCAGGCGCTCCCATGGACACACGTAAGCACGGAATAACGGAGGTTCTTGCCATTGTGGCGCAAGTACATATCAGTATTGTGCAAACGCAAGCCATTCTCGAGCAAGTTGGGACTGCGCTGTTCTGTTGCGGAACCCTCAAGCGTTTTAGCGTTTTAGCATCCCTCGTGCTTTTGGGTTTCTTCTTGCGGCTCATTCGGTGCATGGAGCCACTGAAAGAAACTGAAAGTGGCGCCATTGGTGCGATTTCGATCACTCGACTGGGTGATCGATGCGTCGAAGCCGAAAAGAGCAAACCATCCGTAACGGTTGTTCATGTCACCGGTGCAACTGGCCGGCCGCGGAAGCGTCCGAGCAAGTGCGGCCCACGGACGAAGCCACGTGCGATTACGATGTGTGAGTAGTTATACTTAGATGGACTCAGCTTGAGCTATGTGGGCGGTCTCGACGGCGACCCAGCACGGCGTGCTGGATTCACTGCAGCTACCGTATCGTTGTGCTAAAGATCGACACTCAAGACAGTAAGTTGTGTCAGCAGGCGAGGCGCTTCCTGTCAGTGAGTCTGGACGGCCACCTTGCTATTCTCCGAGCTATTTATGAATGGTTCATTCCCGATGCAAGCTCCTTCCTGTGCGTGGGTGTCTCTCCTGGGCAAAGTGTCTCCCGCAGCAACCAGGTGGACATTTGCGCTTGCGCGCCTCCAGATGGGTTGTACTCTGCCTCTACGCTAATACTTACCTCTTACCGCACGCAACAGCACATCAACAGTGTCCACTTGAAGAACACAAAAACGCACTTGCACAGCGCACCCCGGTTGAAGCGTCTTCAGGGGCGTCTTGGGGGTACGTGTGGATCCTCTTCCTGCTTTATCAGTGACGCACGGTTGACACAGCTCCTTATACGACACTGTTGTACATACAGTAGCCTTCGTGCTCGCTGGCTGTGCAATGGGCGCAGCGAGTGTCGCGCTGCAAAAAGAATCGGTGTGCACCCAAATTTCGAGTAAAAGTGAGGTGGTGAGGTGGTGCGAACTTAATTCTTACTTAGCTGCGAACTTTGTACTGGTGGCAAAATATCCAGCTGAAAGGATGGAGGCTTTACATAGGATTGATACTGTAATCCCGATATTATAGTGTCCAACACGGAAAAACGGGGCTGGAAATATATTCTAGCAAGCTTAGGTTCGCACTCGCTTCTTTCTTGGGTGCAGAATGAATGCCATTCTCAATCAATCTCAAAGCCGACGAGGACGAGAGAAGCACGCGCGCGGGGGGGGGAGCCGAGCGTTAAACAGACCAACAGCAAGTCAGCTACGTGCACGTGCGCATAGCAACAGCAAGCGAGCGGCCATGGGGAACGCGCTCGGCAAGAAGAAGACGCTCAAGGAGCAGCTGCGCGAGAACAAGCGCGAGATCAACCGCGCGATCCGCGAGCTCGACCGCGAGCGCACGAACCTGCAGATGCAGGAGAAGAAGCTGATCATCGAGATCAAGAAGATGGCCAAGGAGGGGCAGATCGCGTCCGTTAAGATCATGGCCAAGGACCTCGTGCGCACGCGCCAGCACGTAACCAAATTCTACACGATGCGCTCGCAGCTGCAGGCGGTCTCGCTGCGTCTCGAGGTGCGTTTTGTACTAGTGCTTGCTTGCTTGAGTGTTGGTTGTAACGTGTGCCATACTATGGGTTGCTGATGGTATTTTTTGCATGTTTCCTCTCAATATATGCAGACGGCCAAGTCGGCGGAAGCGATGACCTCGGCCCTGCAAGGCACGACGAAGGCGATGAAGTCGATGGCGAAGACCATGAACCTCCCCAAGCTCAACCAGATCATGATGGAGTACACGAAGGAGAGCGAGAAGATGGAGATGACGCAGGAGATGATCGGCGAGACGATCGACGACGTCATGGACGCCGACCAAGACGAGGAGGAGGAGGACAAGATCGTCGGCCAGGTGCTGGACGAGATAGGCATTGACCTGACCGGCTCGGTGCCGGAGGCGCCGGTCGCGCAGGCAGCTCAGCCTGCCCCCGTGCAGGTAGTGGCGACCGTGGCGCCCCCTCCAGCACCTGTCGCCGCAGGCGGCAGCGACGCAAGCGATTCGGCCATGAGCGAGTTAGAAGCACGACTGAACAACCTGCGAAGATCGTAGGAGCACTTTCATAGCAGCGGAGTCCTTGGAAACCTGCGTGTGTATGACTTTTTTCTAATGCGAGCGAATACTGGGAATGGATTCCATTTGCAGCTTGTATTTTGTACTCTCAAGTGCAGTCTGGTGAATGAATGCACTCAGCTACATCATGTCGGGGATAATGAGCAGGTTCTTCGGGATGAGGCCGAAGTTGAGCGCGAAGTAGACGAAGCGGTGGCATAAATAGGTTTCCTCCTCGAACTCGCGGAAGACCTCGGGGTGGTGGAAGTATGTGTGCGAGAAGATGCGGTAGAGGCGGCGCGCGACCGACTGGAAGTACTGCGTTGCGTTGCTCGTGATCGACACGCGCGACGGGAACACGCGGCTGCTCGTAAGCAACGTGTTGACGTTGTCCATCGTGTGGATGATGTATTCGAAGGCGCAGCACTCGCGCGGGGCCTTGTGTGCGGCGCAGAGGAAGACCCAATCGTCCGTGGCCTTCATCACCACGCAGCTCTCACGCGTACACTTGCCGTCGAGCCGCGCGACGAGGATGTTGAGCTCCTTCATAACCTGGCGCAGGTGCTCGTACTGCCACAGGTACGTGTCCTGGTCGTCTGGCACGAGGTAGATCTTGGCGAGCGCCATGGGGTCTGCGCGCACGAGTCGCTGGATCATCTGCTCGGCCTCGAAGGCGCCGCCTGTGTCCACTTTCGTCGCCTGGCCCTTGGCTCCCTCCCACGCGAAGAACTCCTCGTTCCTGCTGCCCGGCATGTTCTTCCCCGCGACCAGCGACGTCATCTTGTTGCTTCTGTTGCTGAGTGTCTGTCTGTCTGTGTGTATGTGTCTTGGGCTTTCATCCGCCGGGTTTTGTTTGTGCTTGCAGTTTGCTTCGCGCTTCGAAGTGCTCAACAATCGACGACTCACTTGGTTTCACTATGCCACCGTCGATTTTTGGCGCTTGTGAAACCGAGTGAACTGACAATAGCACTGGAGTACTGTAGAGCACATTGCAGTCGTTGCTCTGTCTTTAGCAGTTCTACTACGTTTCCAGCAGTTTATCATAACTACATAAATGCATCCACAACACACATAAATTTACATCATGATGGCCAGCCAGCAAACAAGCGAGACGACGCAAAGCTGGAAGGACAACTTGTGGACGCGAACAAACCGTCTCTCGTATCTTGCGAGATGGGGGGACGAAGAGACACAACTATGTGACCACATGACCACACCCGTGTCCAAGAAGCGCAGGAAGACGTGGATGGCTGGGCCATTTGACTCGGTTTCAGCATCACCCCCGCATTCGGAAGATAGCAGCTTTTACGTTTGTGGTCTTCCTTTCCTGTAGCACTGCGACGGCGAAGGTCGAGCTCGCCCGTTGTAATCACGCTCGATTGCTGGGATTTCTCCCGCGTTCGTACTACAGTATTCGCGTACAGTAAGTAGGTCCGATCGCTGGAACACGCGTGAGAAACGTGGTCCGAATGTAGCCGTCCAACTTTTACGTGCCGGGCTGGTCGTGTTGGGGCTTGACGTCCTTTTACCAAGACAGCTACATCGAGATTTGCTGTGCTGGTCGGTCGATTGTCGACCTGGTTTGATTCCGCCTTGGCCCGGCTCTAGCCTGAGTGATTGCTCTCGCGGCCGCTGATTGGTGGCCCCAGCCTCCGCAATCCCACGACAGGATTTCTTCCTTCGATTTTGCTGCTGGTCGCCTCAATGAAAATCCGTACGACAGGCAGGCAAGCAATCGGCCAAAACAGCGGGCCAACATCCGCAGGACACAGCCAGAAGGACACACGGCTGGGTCACACAACACCGTCCGCACCGAACCGCAGCGAGCATGAAGCGGTCGCGCGCGGCCATGGCCTCGTGCCTCTGCTGGCTGCTCGTCGTCACGGCCCATGGCGCTCACGGGGCCTTACATTTCCATGTGTCACCACCACGTAAGCCACCTTCCATGACGCCAGCTGCCCGGTTGCGCCTTGGACTAAGGTTCTAATACAGTTCTGTATATGCGTTTATGTTTGTGCAGGCGTGCTACAGATTGAGACGATGACTGAAGCCCCAGCGCAGGTGGTTGCGAACTCGACCGAGACGCCCACGGCCACGACCGCAGCCACCACATCCAGCAGCAACACTGGCGACGATGAGGACCGAATAGCCTCTACAACTCCGCCGGTCAGTAGTACAAGCGAAGGAAATGTGGACGCAACTTCCTCGCCGTCCTCAGGGACAGACATCCGCGAGACCGAGGACACGAGCATCCGCCGCGGCTCGGGACTGGATATCGAGGGCATCATCGGCATTGCGGTCGGCTGCGTGGCCGTCGTCGCACTGGCCATCGCGTTCGTGCACGCGGGCTCGTCCAAGCGCAAGAAGCAGGCAGAACAGCAGCACAACGAGCTGCTAACGGCCGTGCAGGACCTCGCGTCCAGCACCATGAGCGTCAAGGACGTCAAGTACATCGAGTCCCTGGACTCGTCCGCGGGACCTCCCGGCTCGCCGCGGACGTCCACAATCGCGGCCATCCGAAAACCCACAGCCCCCTACACCCACCACCAGCTCCAGGGTGGTGGATCCATGTATACCACCGGCGGCGCCAGTGGGTCCGCAGCACCAGCTCTGGTACAAACTTCAACATATCCGCAACCGACGGCCGCGACTATCATCGACGTAGACGACGAACCCAAGCCGAGCCGCGTGGTGCGGACATTCTCGCGATCGCAGCGGTCTGGCAGCGGCCACGACGCGCTCAAGAAGGCACCGCTGAGCCCCGAGAGCTACCTCAAATTCGCTCAGAACAGCTTCCGCCAGTCGCGACGGTCCTCGCGCCACTCGCGCGTGATGGAATCCCCGAATCCCAACGCCACTTTTGCCTTGTCCTCATCCGCAGTGTCCCCAGTGCCTCCTCCGCAACGGTCCCGCATGCGGTTCTCCAGACGGGGGTCGCTCCACACGACCCCCAGCAACGAGGACGACAGCGCGGCCGACATCCCCATGCTGGGTGGCGGCGGGGACGGCATCCTGGCGCGGTCGAGCAACAACAGCAGCCAAAACGACCCGACATCCCCGCGAGATATCCCCGTTCTGGCACGCGGATCGGAGGAGTCGGTCGACTCGGTCGAGGACGACGACGTGGAGATCAGTATTTAGAGAGTGCAAGAGCAGAAGAAATTAACACAACAAAGTAGTAGTAAGGACAGATACAGAGGGAGAGAGAGAGAGAGAGAGTCACATGAGCTCCTCGTTTAGTCCAGAAGCGTATCATACGTGGAGCACGAGAGTCCAGTTTTCACTATTAAACGTCACTAATATCGAGAAAAGTTCTTGCGTTCGAGGTTCCTCGTTGGTTGGTGGGAAAAATGGTCGAGGGCTGCTGCACAGTCTTCATGAACGATCAGTTGGTTCACAACTCGTCTCCTGTCCACCTGTCCTCTTCAACCTGTTGTCCCTGCACATCTTCAATCACCCTCCCGTCTCCTGTCTTCTTATCTATCAAAGCCTATTCTTTCACTGCGTCTGCGAGCTACTCGCGCCACTTCCACTGCCATTCCCGACAATGTCTTTCATCCCATAGCCGTCGAAGAACGGGTTATTCAACGCCTCCTTCGCCGTCACGCGGTCCTCCGGATCGAGAATCAGCATCATCTGCAGCAGGTCCAGCAGCCCCGCGGCCGCGTCGTCGGGCGAAATGAGCTGCTCCAGTGTGCGCATTTTGCGCACGTGCTCGACGCTCTCGTCGCTGGACGCGCCTTCGGGCCAGTTGAGCTGGCCACGGCGAAAAAACTTGGACGCGGGCTTGCAGGCCTTCGACACCATATGCGCCGGTAGGGAGCCGATGCTGCGCTCGATCAGCGCCAGGTGCTCTAGGTTCTCGTGCTGTCCAATACACTCCAGGCCAAAAATATACGGCCACCCACCTTTTTCCTCATAACTTTGCGACCACTAGGAGTTTAGCGATGCTGTTTGAGTATGTTATGTGACTGACTATACTGTATCCCTCTGCCGTGCTAACAACCCCATTTT